>JABASD010000290.1:0-89127 GCA_019776165.1 Pogonognathellus flavescens | reverse complement strand
CAAGTTATCGTGTTGACAGACGGACGGACGGACGGACGGACGGACGGACAGCTTTAGTCTTTTTATAAAGTATCTTACGATACTTAATAATCATACATAAGCGCTTATCTGGAATTTGATTTCAATCTATTGTAATTATTTGCACAAGTTATTATGTCATAAATATTTTTTTAGTACACGTTGACGGCTGTAGCAATAACACGTTTTATTTTCTCCCGAATTTTGAACTCCACCTTATTAATCCTAATCCTATTAGGTATAACACTTGGAAATCTTTTACTTGCCCGTTTTAATGAAAAGTATTGTCCACATGTTCGGTTTGGTATATTATGAGTACAAGTCCTATTGGATAATAAGGTTGAAATGGATGCCCATCTTAATTATGGAAATAAATGTCTATTTGATACAATCTTTTGCCTCGAATTCATTTATTTTACAATTCTTTCATTGTACGTGTGTCTGATATATCTACTCCCATTCTGGTTGAAGTGACTCGATGTCTACTTACAATAGAGCAAAATGACAGTTTCGAGTTGAGACTCCCCGTGGAGTGTAGTGAGTTGAGTACATTATGCATTTCTATTGAACCATTCCATTCCAGAGCAGCTGCAAAGGGGGATGCAATACATTCTACAGTAAAAAATACTTAGCAATGCCATGCAATTCAGTATAAGGTATTTCGTACTTTTTGTGATAAAATTCTATCGTTTAAATTGCCTAGTTTAACAAAGAATTTACCAGATACTTAAGTACGTACGTATTTGTACTTCGACACAGTTATTTTATTAGTTGTACAAATAAATACAAATCCCCAGCACAGAATGTGTGTATTTACTCATTAATAAAGGTAGTGATCCCACCCAGGAGATCCAGGCAAAAAGAGAAGCCCCAAAAGGCTATCTGGTAAAGAAATGTGCTGTATAGTAACTTGTTTGCAGGTTTTAAATTGAATGTAAAGTTTCCAGTGAAAATTCCACGCGGTAAAAGAAAAAATCTCATATGCTCCCGTACCCTTTGAACCTAAAGAAGTCGAAAACCTTTTAAGAATGCTTGTACAGCACACATTACGAGCTAGAAAGGAAGTGTTGCGGAGCATTAAACACAAAAGAAGATATGAAAATGTAATAGCCCTTCTAATATCATTTGGTCTACTTACAGTACACCTTGATTGTAATATAGAATGACTTCTTCCCGGGTGGTCGATTTAGGTCGGATCAAATGTGTTTATGTAAATCAACTACGTATACATATTATGTATATTAGCTTTCTACAACTTTCATGTTTAAACATTGAGCACTCTGTGAGTTATACCTTGAAGTATGATGCGTTTAAGGCTACAGGGGAAAAGATATTCTTCTCCACCACGGAATTATATTGTTGCCTAACCCAACCTTATAAAACTTATAACCCTCCTTCGGTAATTCTACAATGTACGTGTACTACTTAAATACTGGAGGTTATATAGATACCTAGGTGTGTTACCAATAGTTAAAGGAAATTATCTACTTGAATGTGTAATAATATCCTGTGATGTGGACGTGCCTTGAAGAAGAAGGTGGAAAAGGCGGAGTGTAAGTGATATAAATAATTAGATGCGGATGAGGCCGAGTTGAGATGAGGTGCGACTTTTATCCTTAATGTTGTCTAAATACATACATATCTACGTTAATACGTAATACCTGTATTATGTAAATCAAGGTAAAGATCAGTAATGGTAAACCTAAAATGATGTGAATAGAATTGAATGCTCAAAGAAGACTTACTACCTGCCTATTAGGTTTCAAACTACACCACACATCGCAAGATCAAATGTGATAGGAATCTTCCTTTGAGTCTCAGTCTGGACAAGACAGGCTTTTATCTAGATTTAACCAAAGTAGGCGTTCATAGATTATGTATCGGTTAAAGATCATATCTCGACAGATTGATGTAATATAACATATATACATATAGTTAAGGCATGTATTAGGTGTCTCTTTATTTTAGAGATGCATTCACCATATCCGGTAACAAGAAGAACTTTGAAAATTTTATCTAGTTATAAGTTATACCTCAACCTTTCATTCCTTTACATTTTCATATTAGAAATGTATGAAGTAAAGGTAGTATAGGTACTTACTAACTCCCTATGGTCATAAAAGGGAGAAAACTATAGTGGAAGATTGTAAATAGTAACTAGTAGTATATTATTTATCAAGGCGGATCAGATTTTCCTTAACTGAAGGGGTCATATTTTGCTTTTTCCTTTTTGTGGTCTCTTCTTGTTTTCTGTGTGTGGTTAGGACTCGGCGGCGGCAACGGCAGGGACGATGTTGCAAGCTGTCCTTGCTTATCCTATCCTTTTTGATCACATTATCGTCAATGAAACCTTATCCGCTGCATCTGAGGTTTCAACACAGGGTAGCTTATATAAAGATATAGTTCCGTTGCTTCTGTAGCTGTCCTGTCTCTGGAAAGAAAGTCGTGTCTGATAGGATACGAAAATATCATGTCCATGTCTTAAGATGTTCACAACTCAAGCTGAAGTAGCCATCAATTATTTTCTAGTCGAGTTGAGAACTTTGTTACACAGTTTTCTTTAAGGAAGTTAAGTAATGGTAAGTAAGAGCTGTCGTGCCTCTACACATGAAATTAATAGCGCTCTGAAGAGTTTTAATGGGTTTAGGTCTTCTGAGTCGTTGTAACGTACAACTTAACTGTAGTAGATAGAGGCTTGGACTTGGTTACTGTGTGTGTTTACTTTTCGGAATATATTCTGTTGCCCCGTGAATTACTAAAGTCCTCACTCCACTAAATTCTCTATAACTCTACTACTGTGGGCATAGAAATCGAATGTTAAGTCAGTCAGCGAAAGGGTTTCCTGGTACTTCTACTAACCCCATTATAAGGCGTGCTGTTTTTGTTAACCAGTAATCCTGAAAGTACCAGTACTACTGTGTTATATAATATAATGAAGCTTATTAACCTAATAGTATTGCCAATTACACAGGTTCACATATAAATGGTATATAATGCTCTTTGACTTCATAAATTGGATCACCTTGTTACTCAGCTTATACCAGTTACTATATTGTAGAAATATTATGTCAATTTACCTTTGTAATACTGTGATATACCACAATTGATGGATTAAGCTACAGTTTTTTTATTAACCATTAGAAGCTATTCCTTGTTTGACGTGTGTTGGACAACTGATTGTGATTTAGAGTTGCGACAACATGTTTCGACGTGATTAATTAATTAAGCGAAAAGAGTTTGGGTGATTGAGTGTGACGCAAACATGCCAAGTTAAGAGATTCAGGCTAAATAGATCGGACAATTGGAGCAGAGCAGAGAGAGATAAGCTACGATTTCTCGTTTCCGTCTTGTTCTTCTTTACTTAACTTCGCCTTTCACGCCCAAACAAAGCCGTCATTAATTATAGACTTTTTTCGTTTATCTTGCAATTGGAAATGACTGATGTGATGAATAGTAGTTCCTATTTTATCTCTTCTACTATACGAACAGCGCAGTATGAAACTATATAGCTACAGATATAGAAGTGATATAATAAGGCTGATATTCCTATACGAGGCAATCGTGTCTCTGTCTGTCTCTCTCTCTCTAAATGAGACGTTATTTAAAACTAAAAGATACTGAAAGTCATTATATGCAGATAAAATGGTGTGATATCTGTATCTGCAAACACTATCGTCTCTATTCTGATTTCTACATCTCTAGTTAGTGGATTTCACGTTTAATGAATTTAAGGATGTCAGCTGATGTTTAAAAACAGCATTTCTGTTTCATAGTGACAGTAAATTAAGTGCTTGGGCTCCTTTCAACCTCTGCTTTTTGCCTACCGCCACAGTAGAAGCTATAAATTATAATGAAGATAAAGAGGGCTGAAGTTGAAAGTAGAGATTGTATATTAAGCTAGTTAGACGAGGAGGAGTCACTGAGATTAAATTGAATCTTTAAAAAGATCAATTGACTTTTTCGCCGTAGTGTGTAGTATGAAATGAATGTGAACATCTTTGTTATACCTTTCAAATAGAGGAATGTGATACGTATAAAACTTTGTAGACCGTTCTGTCTGTATTTACAAACACTGTGATACATACATTTTCTGACACAGTAAATAATACACAATTTTGTATATATAAGAAATATTATTGAGTTTACAAAAGATGAAGAAAGGAAAGAATTCTGTTGGTAGGAAGAAAAAGATGTGAATGAATAGAGGTGTATTATTATTATTGGATACAAAGCATCCTGTGTTCCATAAACCTATTTATTATGGGTACACCACAGCAAAACAAAGACTCTATAATGCAATGCTAGATATTTATGTGATGTGTGTCGAAAGTCGAAGTGAGCGATTTATTTAACTTTTATTGTTAGAAGCAATCAAAAAATCGTTGTGGAAATTATTTGATTTACTTCTCATTTTTAATTATTTGAGGTCAAATGATTTGAGTTTTTTTCTTTTCGATTTATTGTACACTGTATTAATGGCAGGTTAATTTCAATTCTGTATTTATCGGTCTGTTTGGGTGAAAGTCATGATGTGTGTAAAACTTGTGGCGATGACTTCTATCTGTATTTGTTTTTTACACAAGGACATACCAAGAAAGTTTATCGAAAAAAGCGTGAACTTACATAGATGTTAACTGCCTTACTATTAAGTACAAGAGAATAAAATATTCCAATCATTCATACATACAATCTGTAAGGAACCTTACATTCATAATAAGCCTTAGGTCAATTGAGCACAAAAATAAAGTGCCTTTCTGAATTACCAAATGCAGTGATGCAGTAATTCGAGAATAAGATGTTCAAATAGTGAAGAAACCTATTTTCTTTCATCATCTCACCTAACTAAACCAAAAGTTATAGGTACGTTTGTGTTTTGTCTCCTTACCTGTTTACGGTATAGAGTTGATAATAATATTATGTACCTATCTATACACTATAGACATTATAGGTAAAAATGATTACTTACTACTACAGCTTGAAAACAAACCTAAGAAAACGGAAGCTTACTCTGAAGATCAAGAAGAGCTAAGGAAGGTGGCCAAAGCCAAGGAAACGAAATAAAAGCAGCTGCTCTTCATTTGAGATACGAAATCCACGTTGACTCAAGTAAAGGCAAGATGGGACAAAGTTCTAAAGACCTTCTCAACCTTTACCTACAAACACATTTTAGAATTTATTGTCTTCCTTTATACTGTACTGAGGATTCCATTTATACGCTCACGAAACATTCACAAAACAACAATTTATCCTACACTCGCTACACACTCTGCCTATGTAGTCACACAATCCATTGTACAACATATTTGAAAGCAAAAGTACTTACAATTTCAAATATTACACCAAGGTGCAGATAGTATACCTATCTTGTGTATAAATACATATAAAGCATTTTGCTCCATGTTACAGAGCAGTTCCATTGCCTCACGTATTTCCCAAACCTAAACTTAAACCAGCCCTCAAGCCAAGAACTCTTAACGACCACATCCTTAATGTTGTTTTTATATAAATACATCTCTATAAGACTAATACAAGCAGTACATCTCTATATTATAATTTTATTACCATATACCTGTACTTAGATACCTAGTTCTGGAGAATACTTTACCTTTACAAATGATTCACAGTCCAAACGTAGGTAATGATTTCCAAAGGTTCTGTCAGTTTTTCTGTGACTGTTTATACTTAGCTGGCTGACTTGGCTGCGTACCTGTGTCATGTAAATGTAATAGCTATTTAGTTTAGAATCAACTTACTTCCAAAGCAAAACAACCACCAGTGGCTTGACTTTAACTAATGTATTATTCGTTTGCTTTCGTCGTAACTACTATGTACATATTAGATGCAGCATAATGGTAGGAAAGGTAAGAATAAGAAGCAATGCATATATAACTTATAAAGAAAGTCGTACCAATTCCTTTGCTGGTGATTCACAGTCAGTTCTATTACCCGTATAGTTATAAGTACATCAATGTAATACTACCACTAAGGTAGACCAAGGGTAAAAATAGGCTGTAAACTTACAACACTTCCTTATAATATTAGTAAGTGCATTATATAGAGTAGAAATCTAACATTTATAAGTATAACAAGTTGGGGACTAGATGAATTGTAAAATTCTCGAGTTACCGGAGGAGACCTGTGAAAACCTCTGAAACTCTGAATGTCAAAAGAATTGAAGAAGTTGTAAAGAGGAATAAAGAGGAAGCCTTGGTGCACATAACTAACGTTCATTCTACTACACGACTCCTCCTGAATTGATGTGAGCTGACTTGAATGTTGGTGAGCGCACATTTACATGTCCTGGCCTACTGAATAACTTATGTGAATTGCAATGTAACAACTTATTTCCAAGGAGCAATTGCCGCTTCACTTGACTTGAAACGGCTTTTCTTCTCATCTCTTGTGTTCGCTGACATGTACATACATTTCAAACAGTATTCTCTGTCTCTGTGTTTGCCAGCTTGCGTTTTTTACTTACCTCTACGACAGTGCATTTACTAATAGTATTAGAATTATGACAAAAAGAGATTTAGTTTAGGTACTTAAGTACCTAGATACAAAACTATTCTTCTAATAGGTACCATGAAATAATTTTTACACTTTTGCCTTCAGAGATTTTCCAAGTAATGAGTTAAGTAGAATATAATATAACTTGAATTGCGATTTCAAGAGCATTTCTTGTGCTTCTCATTAAAATTATTTTCATTTTCATTAAAATTATTTACCAACCATTTCACAGATTATTTATATTCATGATATTCATTCATGTGTAAAGACAATAGTACAGTCAAGAAATGTAGTTTTTCAATGCTGTAATACAATTAAAACAACCACAAATTCAGTTAAGCTCACTTTCCCATATTATTGCGAAATTAAGCTACATTGAAATAATAAGCAATATGCATTCAATTAGGGGTTACACGGTTACAGTATGTGGTGGTTATTGTAATGGCGGGTAGCGTGCGGCTGTCGTAACTGATGTTATAATCGTGAAAAATCACTCCTATTAATATATTATTTTGTAATCGTACCCAATACAATATGTAACCGTATAACAACCAGCCTGTGCTAAGTAAATACGTTGCTCTTTCGAAACGACTCCAGTATACTCTAATGTATCCTTATATGTACTACAGTACAGTCGTGTTCAGAGTACGTGGTATACAGATGTAAAGCAAAACAAGCAGAGATTTCAGGTCCCACCCCCAAGAGCAACGACATCGGAAATTAAAGTTTGATCGATGACAATAAATCATTTCATTATGTCGCCTCTGACTTTGACACTGACATTATATGCTGCTCATGTTATGAAAAGAAGTGCAGTTCATGTTTTCGTAAAACTTTTCTGTTCCGTTAAGGAAGGATATTGTAGCTGACGACAGCGACAATTCCGTATATGCGTAAGCAACGTGTGTCTAGTACGATCAAGCCCAATATGTATTTACTCTCTTCTATTAAAAGTTACCAGACTTTACTTTTACATTGACTCATGTATTCTTCCATGGTACATAAGATGAATTATTTTCACTCATTCTACTTTTCCAATATCATTAACCAGATGAAGGGGCGAAGAATTGACGATCAACACGAAAAGGACAAAGAGAATTGACAGGAAAGACATTTTATGTATATATTACCTAGAAAGAAGCACTGATTCATACATAATTGTGTAGACATTAGAATGAAACTGTCTTTTGCTAGTGGGGCGAAAACATTCTGAGAATGATCGGTGGGGATGGAAGCGAAATTGCTTATAAATAATTCTTACATTATAACTCAGGTTTTTATATGTAGCATCCATGCGACCTAATCTTATATGCTTTATTCTGTGTCTGGACTCCTGTGGTACATGGTCCACTTAGAAAATGATGTGCAACATAAACGAAACTGCACAAACACTGACCTAAAACCTAAGTAAGCGTCTTTGCGACCAAAACCCCAACATGGGACAATAATATTGAGTTTCTTTTCCACCAAGGCAAAATCCTTTCCCTAAAAGTCTTGAATGGCAACATGTCATGGTGCATTGTGTTATTAGAAGGAGAAGGACTCTGTCCGAAAACATTAAGATGTGGAAGTATTATCTTCTAGGTCTGTCCGTTCATATGGCAGGTGGAAATGAAATGCTTGGGAAAAAATGTGATATGTCTTTTGGATCATAAGAAATGGGAAACAGCCATAAGTTTCTTGTGGGAAAATGGAAAATTCGCAGTTCACTCTAGTGAACCTTCAAGGTGTGTGTCAGCTTTAAAACAAGTAAAGCTAGTGGAACAAATATGTTGTTTCATCCGTCTGCTTTTCATGGACGTATGTGTTATGTGTCACATCGGGTTTCACTGGGTTATTTACTTCCAGTACATACAAAATACATGTACTTTTACTACTGCAAACAACTGCATGTTACATACGTAAGTAAAATCCCATTGTTGTACCTTGCCTGATCAATACGTATTGTTAGAATGTATAAAGGTCTACGGTGATGATGATCAATACAAAAAAGGATGCCTTTTCAAAGACATAATTTAACATGCTAATTTAGTCATGCTAAAAGTACCTATCTTGTAATATCCGAAAATAATATTGTCAGACGATAAGGTACCTACCTACTGTGGTCATTATAATAATATCATCCTTTCTCGAATCACCATAATAAATAATTATATTGGAAGTCTGTATAATATAATAAAAAGATACACGTTTGTAATTCACTGGAGTGAGAGAGAGTTACATTATCTAACAAGGGCAGAGAGTTTATCTAATACTTACTTTAAAATATATAATAGTCTGTTTGCATAAAAAGCAACGGAAAATATCGATTTCTTTACCGTAGGTCATATTATATATGTACTATTAAAGTAGTTGACTTATTCTTGGATGTAGTAAAAGATTAGAGACGGACTTTTTGCAGATTTCGATTATTTGTATATATCTGTATATCCATACCAAATGTGCAGGTTTTGTGTACACACTTATCTATCGTAAAGATTTTCTGTAAACTTCTTGTTAGAGGTAGGTAGTCTTTTTTCTTAACCGATAAGATATAGCGTAACTATAAGTCTGTGTATAGATATATAACTTTAGATAGTAGTGTCGATATATATTTTATATTTTATTTTACAGTATATATCTGTACATACATGCTTGGTCACATAGCTTGAAAGTTCTATTATGGCTTTAAATTCAGAGTAACTACATTTTATAAGTTTTACGGACTGTGCAAGGGAAATCAATGAGCACAATTTTCGGCATAGTCCCTCGGCGATATTTTTGATACTGGCTTTAGCTTACAATTTAAGCACTTGGGTCAATATACCTACTGTGTGCGATAAGAAGATCACTTCCAACTATGACTTGAGCTCCGATCGTTTTTCAACTCTCCTCCTTTTGTCTCACTCAACTGAGTCAAAAACAACTCAACTTTATTATTCTGGGATGCTGCCGGTCGCAGAAATCCCTTCTCCGCCTAGTTCAATTCTTTCTGTGTTCCCCCACCAGTAAAAAAAGAAAAATATATTTTCATGATTTTTTTGCAAGTTTGTACTTCATTCGTTTTTATACACAACTTAAATAATATTCGTAGTGTCATTTATTTGTAGGTTATTTACTAAAGCTGATAGCTGTGAATGAAAAATATAATCAGACCTACACGACGAAATTCGAAGACAGTGTAAAAATATTCCGACAGAGTTTACGGCCCAATCAGAATCACAGTTCGTGAATGCTGTTTCATATTTCTGGCAATGGAGTGATGTACCCAAGATTCTTAGGTGTATAGCATCTCTATTTTGAAAAGTACCTATGTAATTATTTGTGGTTGAAATTGAAAAGTTTTAATAAAGATTTCCAACTGCACTTATCTGCAGTCGTAAAACGTAAATGTCTACTGCAGCTTTGGCCAAGAAAAGGATATTCCTTTTGTAGTCATTTGCATAACTTAACTTATAGGTACTCACACTTTATACCTACCACCTTCCTAGTGGGTAAGCAATTCCTTGGAATTCAAGTAATCAAGATGCCATTGTCATAAAAAAGTATGAACTCAGTTACCTATTCGTGGTTAGGCTCAGTAGTTTTCTATTGATTAACAATAAGACTGAATTATGTCTGTGAAAAAATGTGTATGAAAGGCTGAGAATTGTACACGCAACCCTAATACCTATCCGTGCACTTTCTAATTTACTGATTCAAATTTTGTTAACACACATTCAGACAGAAAACTTATCTCTGTGTGCATCCGCTTTGTTAGTGAAGTTAAATATTGGTTCAAATTTTCAAATATTTATTTATCACCGAATTTGTAATACCTGCCTCGTTTATGTGTTGGATTCCACTTAAAACAGCCCTACTTCTTAACTTCGATATTATTATTTCAAAGTTTCAATGAATAAAATTGTCAGAAGGTCGTAAATAATAAGGCAAACACGGGTCACGGTATTTGTTTGATTGACATCGTGCAATCACCCGCAGAGTTGCCTGATACTTTCTCGCATTTAAAATGTTAAGAAGCACGATTGTAAATGCAAAAAGGAGGCAAACGGGGCGTGTTCGTCTTAATTGAGTTTCTCACAGGCTTCTACTGCCATTTAGTCTTGTCCAGTTGTAAGACAACTGACGTACGTGTAAAAAATCTGAATTTTGGCACTGTATTACATCAAGCATAAGGTAAGCGCAAAGGAATCAACAACATTGCCTGGAGATGAATTCCGTTTTAAACCGAGGAGAGAGGTGAGTGAATGTATCCTACACTTTGAGAGACAAGGTAAATTGCGCACATAAAATTGTCGATTGGGGGTACATCAAAAGAAAGAGCAATTTGTTTTTCATTGATATACAATGTATAATGGCTGCCAGAAAACAAACAAGCAGTCATGTAGAAAACTCTTTACCAACTTCCCAGGTATGTACCTGCATTCGTATCTTTATGATTTAGCCTACTACCACTTTTAGTGGCTGTAAGGGAGACCTTAAGGTAAACTGACACAAAGCCGTGCACTTTTACACAAATGACGGCTCGCTTGCATTCATTTAGAAATGGTTTTTCACGGACAAGACAGGTTTTACTACTGAAGATGAGTTGTTATTGTTACTTATTCACCAATGCGTAACTAAAATATCTTTGTGGTCTTCTTGATGATATCTTACGTGAGCCTTAGAGACTTATTCATTCCTTTGTATTTAAGTAGTATCAACTTATACTTTATAATTTCGAGAAGAAACCTAAATCTCTGACAGAATTATAAATTATGGTTACGTAATACTTAGGAACTTGGATGTACCTTCTGTATTCTCAAGTGCTGGAAAGGTTTTGAATAGTTGTACCTGTGTGTGAGGAGGTATTATGCATTAATGTAATGAATTTTTAAGCTTCCAAGCAGGAGGTACAAATAAAATGGAAGATAAGCGAAAGTTCTTACAGCAGTGGTGCGTATGAATTCAGTAACCAAAGTACTTACATTATAATTAGAGAAGATTTGTCTGTTATGCCTGACATATGAATATGTTTCAAAACTACGGCATATAATATTTAAGAGATTCATAATATGCATTTATTTATATGCATATTTCAGGTTTTTTCTTGAGATACTGTTGTTGATGCGTTTACAAGTATGTTCATGCTTGAGTACGGAAGTGAATTGAATACAATGAATTCGTGTAGGTAAATTTGTACAGGAGGTTGAAAAGTTTTATTTTATCATGAATTCTATCCGCGTCTCAGTCTCATGGTTATTGAATGCAAAAAAACATGCATACCTTTTGGTGGTTCTGGGTACTTTGTATGAAAACGTGTCCAGATAATATGTGAGTTACCAACTAAATTATTTGTTCAGTAACAAATCTTATACGAAAGGTACCTAATAGCTAATAGTTAAACTGTTAACGAAACTAGAAGTTTTACCATTAATCTAAGGAATGGTTGAATCACTTATAGGAAACTCCAAGCTATAGTGCAGGAATTAAATCTATCAACTTATAAGTTGCATGGAATCTCAATGGATTTAGGTTCATCGTTTGAATCGTATCTTGAATATTTGAACATTAAGTTGTCTGGCTTACCTAGGCATCCTGTCCCATACAGATAGCCAGGGTCTTTATTCCTGAACCCTTGGAAATGAACTTGAAATTTCGACTTAATTATTGTCCATATCAGTTTTGTCCTCTAGACTCATCCTTTCTAACCTGTTTACATGTTTCAAGGTAAGGTATTTATAGATAAGTGCATGCTTAAATATATAGTTAAGACAATAATATATCGAAGCAGATATCAAGAAGCTTAAGTATCATTTTTGTCTGGAAGTTCTATGACTAATCTGCTTTTGTTACGCGTGAGTAGTTGTTTCTGTTACCCAACTCACACTATAGAGTTGTTGGCATTCAATTGTCTTTACACACAAAAATTTGCAACTTTTATTGCAAAATCTTATTAGATGCAGTTCATACCAGAATATACTTAGGTACACACACTGCTTAGGCAAAACAAAGGGTGCGCCCAATCAAACGTGATTATGGGTAATAATCACTAATCAGTAGGTTCGTGCATTTTAATATCAGATATGTTTGTAAACTCAAAATTAAAATTTTCCTATCATTAACTTGTTTCAAAGCGTGACTTGTCAATTTAGTAATCTCTCTCTCTCTAACAAAAGTGCCAGTAATTAGTGGAGTTAGCTAGATAAATATATCCTTCTTTTCGTGGCTAAATAAATTAACTACAACCAGCATGCTATCAAATTCATGTATTAAATCATACACCTAAACTAAAATACATAATATTAATATTACTGATTCATTCGTTCAATAAAATGAAAACATGGTTTGTTAAGCGAATCAAATCATTGCAGAGTTTACACTTGTAACAAGGGGTCAACTACCACATCTGAATTCACATCTACAGATCTATGTACCCGTTGACTAAGTGGTAAGGTCGAACGAATGATCGTTCATGTCATGTCATACAGATATATAGTAAGAATGGTAATGCAGCATAAGTAAGTTGAATAAGGAATTCCATCCGATCAGCCGGACAATACTTAAGGTATGTGCAATGCTTGCTGGCTATATATCTGCCTTTCAATCTCTGATTTCGCCCTCCCGACGAATTTCATTCTTTGCTCGAATAGTTTCTATTGTAGTTCAACCGAGTACGTGTTAAACACATTCAAATGATCATCTTCTCTAGCTGTAGACAGTAACCAGAATGTTTCACTACAGACAAGATTCTGGCTTGTATTTAGATAGGTATGTAACATTTGGGTTTATTTCAATTCAGTTCCTACCCACTTTCGATAGTCAGTAGATACATTTGGATTTCATTTAGCTTAAGCATTACCCGTTTGTCAATAGTACAAAAAATCTAGTCAGTCCTGTTTGTAACTGAATGAATATGAAATGCCTAGTTGGTCTTTCAATTGTCATCGGCAATTACTGTGCAAAAAAGCAGAACATCATCATTACACGTAGACCTGTAAATTAAAATCAACAATACTTCAAAATTTGTGATCAAAATATTATTAAAATGGAGCGCAAACATCCCATATGTAAATACATGCAGTATGTAGTTTAGTTTACAAACACGCTTATATAATTTGCAAGGTCATATTCAATATCACTACACTATAATAGCAGTTTGAAAACACTTCTCGTCTCGTTCGTTAATGTAGCTTAGTTATATAATAGGTTCATAAAGGTTTAAACGTATAAAATTAATTGTAAGTTTATTTGCTGGATAAATAAAATGCAAAAATTGCCTCTACTAGTAGTAGTAGCCAATTCCAACCTATACTCACAAACAAGTAAATATCTGTATAGTAACAATGAACAAAAGAAGAATCGCATCGCATAATTTTGAAGAATTCACAACAGAAGAGCAGAGCGTATAAAATTATAAGAAAAGACAAGACACGCAAAAGAAGTGCACGAAGGTTCTTTTATTATACAAGAGGAGCCTGTCTTTGTACGTAGTAAGGACTGTGGCACTCTACCACGGTGTAGTACTACAAATGTAAGAAGTGTGTATAAGAACTCAAAGTCCATGAGCAAAGGAACGTATATAGTAGTAGAAGTAGAAGCAAGTTTTTTGATGTCGATTCGAGTTGGAGGCCTTCCATTCTACTTGCGACGCGACGCTGGGACGATTCTGATTCCAAGTTGGTTGCTGTGTGTTTGTGTGTGTATACGAACAGAATAAAGTTTGTTCTTTGGGTACCTCCACATACACTACTATTTCTACCACCACACCACGGCTGGTTGCTGCTGCTGCTGCTGGATAGTAATAGAAATAGTTACCTATATATAATACATACTACACTTCATAGTTACTTTACTTACTGTACGAGAGAAGAAGTAGTAGCACTCTATGTACATTGCGACTCAAACTGTGTGCATAGAGCAGTGCGGACTTGACTCGTTTACTGAAGAGGAGTGGATGACTATCTGGACTGGCGGTGGTGGTGGTAGTGGTAGTGGCATGGTATGGTGAGGTGGTAGTAGCTCTGGAGAAATAAAGAGACGACTCTACGGTTACGGCTTGAATTGAATGTTTCTATGCTACACAGCAC
Organism: Pogonognathellus flavescens; assembly: GCA_019776165.1. Classification (NCBI taxonomy): domain Eukaryota; kingdom Metazoa; phylum Arthropoda; class Collembola; order Entomobryomorpha; family Tomoceridae; genus Pogonognathellus; species Pogonognathellus flavescens. The sequence goes on along the minus strand of JABASD010000290.1, from coordinate 74,554 downwards.
CCAACACGCTCATTCCTTCATGGACCAGCTGTGAGTGAACGTGTAGCTCTTTTCCTCGTCTCAGACTGTGTGCAAGTCTCAGTCTCATAATATACAGCGTGCAACCCTTTTTGACGTTCTAATCAAACTTCTCTCTCTGTCTGGATAACACACTGTGCTCTCTGTGACTGTGAGTATATAATAGTACTAATATAGAAAAGTAATATTATTACTATATACTATATATAAGTACATAGAGGAATTGCAACTTTTTTATCCGTTGCAATCTTTACCTATGGTACATACACACACGTAGTACGTTTTCTGTGTTTGAAACATTTTTTGTGCACCAGTGCAATTACTACAAATAATTCCATCTTCAAAACAACTTGGTTTATAGGAGTACATAGTGCACCTCCTGTTTCAGATTGCAAATTAAAACTTCATGTTTTCATTACGTTTAGTTTGATACGATACGATATTATACAAAGGTAGTAATTTTTATACGAAAGTAAATGTTTTCCAAACATGTAGTACCTATGTAGGTAAATTGCATTTGCACCTGGTGGGAATGAATCACTTTGTGTATAGGTACATTGTAATTATGTAAAGACGGTAGGTAGTTGAAATTAATTTCGAAAAGAGTTCTGCTTGTTCTGTCTTGTCGTGTCATATTATGAAAGGACAGGGGAAATATTTTATTCTGTTTGTTTACCATGGTAAAATGCTGGAGAATTGTGTGTGTGTGATGGTAGTCGTGATAAGTAGTAGGTGCTGTGTGTAAGTGTTCAATTCGGTATGGGAGAGAGGAATCTGCCTTTTTATTTTCTGTTTGAGTGATGGAATGTAGGAAAAGAAAGACAGATTGACAGGAGAAAACTCCAAGGAATTTTCTGTCTCACAATATCACGACAGGAGGACTGCAGAGCTTCTAGTAGTCATAATAAACACTGAGACATACATATACAGAAAGGCTAACAATCAAGAATGCCACGTTTTTAGTCTTAAGAAGATATATAGAAGTATCTTCTCCACAAAGAATATATTTCTCGGATTTTGCTATGATTTTTGTTTGGTTGAGAAGTTGAGTTGCTGACAGGACACGGAAAGACCCAGAGAATTTTTCCTATCTTTTTGGCTTCTTTCTCTTTACAACTGAAAGGTTGACATCATTGGCACAAGTTGTAGCAAGGCAGACGAATCTCAAAGTCAACACGAGTCAAGTCAACTTAGTTTTGCCTGTTACATTGACAATGAGCCGGCTGCTTTAGTCTGTTTGCGTGGGATGGATTTAGTAGGTCCACGAGAAAAGGATTCCTACACTTAATGTTATATTTTCTACATTCACTGTTGGTATAACACAGACAGAGCTCTACACTTATTTCTTATCTGGCGGAATATCTTATTTTTCCCTCACACTTATCGTTTGTACTTTGTATTTGTATGTTGCAATCAGTTTCCAAACTGTGAAGTTCCATGTCCGATAGTTGTTAACGAGTTGTGCAATACCCCTATATAAATGTAAAATGCATGTAAACTTCTTTTACTTTCCTTTACAGCTTAATTTACATTTTATCGTCTTACTCAGCAGAATATACACAACTATATTATATTGCTTTGTGCAAGCGCATCAATTTTTCAACAGCCCCGTCGTGTCATTACGACTTGTTCTGTTTTGGAACGAATAAAGACTAGATCCTACACTAAGAAAGAAATAAATAGGTTGTTGTTGATTGCAGTCTTTATCAACAAATCGAATTCCCTCGTTTGTTTTCGTGTTGTAGAGATAACAAAGGTATTTCAAGATGAGATAGCTAGGTACCTGTGTCTTTGATGTGTCTGAATGTATTTAGTTCGATCTTCAAGATTGGAGAAATGTTCGAAGAGTATATCTCTTTAGGATTTTTTATCAGTCTAATTGTATTGTGTGAATGCGAAGGAGAACATTCAATTTAATAATAATGTTATTTCGTCTAGACGTGAGAATGTTTTTACCTATAGGCACCTTGTGACTCTGACTCAATTGAGAATTTGCATCAGACACTTTTATAGCGTAGTAACTAATGTCGGGTGACTTTATGTGTGTTGTTATGCATGCACATGCACAGGAACGGTGCACTTGTTTGAAAAGTTCTGTTTGTGTATGATCCGTATTCATTATGTGTGTGTGACTTTTTAAATCGTCTTTGTTTCCTGCTGTTCTATTTATAGGAATGCACAATAGAGCTGTGTGTTACTCAATAGCTGATAGCTAAAGATAAGCAGATTAATATTTCCAAAGAATGCTTGACTGACTTTCTGTCTTTTGTTTCCTCTGTATAGTAGCACTCTGGAAATGAAATTGGATTGGATGGCAGTGCAAAGCAAAGCGTTTTTTGCCGGTTAACAAAGAATAACATCAAGCAAAGGCAAGGGATTCTTCGAATAAGCAAAGTGCATTGGGCGTTCTAAGACGATCGTCATTCGTCACAAAACATTGTAGGAATTCGTATGTTATACTACATGAGAAGTCTTTGACACACTACTACTACAAGATATATAAACTCATCATCTTTGCATCGTTTCTTCTTCTGCGACTGTGGCAGTGTGACTCTGAGCTGAACTCAGCATAAAATAAAACAACAAAGTTAAAAGCTGTGGTCATTGGATTTTGAATTGTTCTGAATAGTCGTTGTGTTGGTGCCGGCTTATCTTGACTGAGAAAATTCCAGTTTGTTCTTCTTTGACTGTTTAAACTCTACTGCAGCATTGCTGGAAGAAAAGGCCGTAGTAGCAAACAAAGTAACACAACACAACATCTCCTACAACTACAGATGTCAAGTTGACTACTGCTTGAAGTCTTGTTTTGAGTTTCATGTATGTTTGATGTTAAATGTTGTTTTGTTGAAGGGAGTGAGAGACAGAGAAGCTATAGCTGTCTAAAGATTTACTAAAAGCCGCAGTTCTATACTTGACGAGTGCAAACGATACGAAAAATCGACGCACATATAGACACAAGAAGAATAATAGCATAACAAACAAACGTTGTTGGACAGAAAGTAAACTGTTGTTCGCACACAACGCAAACGAAGACACATAGTAGAAATCTGAGTGGAAACCACCAAGAATCAAGTGAGTCTTGTAGTAAAAGAAGGAAAGGACAGAAGAAAAAAAAACTTGTGTTTTGCCTTGGTTTATGTAGTCTGCTGTGTAGTGTGACTCTGTGAGTTTGCTTTCCTTTCCTTTTCCCTTAAGAAAGAGACACGTGTCAGTGAAAAAAGTGGATTTCTGTGTGGTTCGTGGATTCAGCTTAAGAAATCACAACAGTGTAGCATACTATACGCATTGTAGCACTAGAAGATGCATGCACACTGAATTTATATGTACACAATCAGTGTCTCTTCTTGTCCAGCTCGTTTCAATTGTCAGTCCACGCTCGTGATTTGTATTTAATACTTGTTTCCACATTTGGACCGATAATTCTCCTCTCTGTGTTTCTCATGTCAGCCGTGCACTCGTTCTAAACAACAACAACGAACTGCAGACAGAAACATTCCAACAATCTCGGCATTATTTTGATGCATGGATGAATTGACGTGACAGTAGTCAAAAAGGAAACTTTATATGCCATTTAAAAACTCATGAATGATTATCATACGATTATAACCAAGTTCATAGCCGTATTGTTATCAAAGATCAACCTTCTGCTCTGCCCAAACATTCTGCTCTTGCAATAACACTAACAATAATACATAATAATAATAAGTGAATGTTCAAGTGAATTTTTGACGAGTCATCATCAACATTCACAAAGTCATCATTAAATACATTATCTGTGAACTGAACTCAAACACAAAAAACTTTTTGGACGTTCCAGCAGCTTCTTCTCCTGGTTGTTCCTTCCTTCAAGTTATGTATTAACGATTATTATAATTCCTGCTAGGACTCATCTTTCAGTCTTCGTCTCCCTCGTCTCGTACAACAGTCATTGTTCCGACTGTCGACCCTGGCTGCTTTGATAAGGAAATCGAGTAAAAACTTGAGACATCATCTCCCAGGTGAGCTTACACTTTTTTAACAAGATTTTTGCGTGCTCTTTTTTATTTTTCTTCTTATTACGTCGTTAGTAAGATTAATCTCAATTATTTGCTGACCATGGTGGAAGCACATGTTTTCTTCATCCAATTCGTGACAAAAATCCTCACACACATCACTCTCTATTATAACTTGGGTCTTTTTGTTTATCTCTAAAGTGTCTACTACCTACACGACATAAAATTCTCAATAAATATCTATATAGGCACTTCTTCTATATTTTATTACATGTATAATTTATTATAATGAACTTTCCATGTTTTGTTGTCAGGTTATGTTTCTTTTATTTGATGCATGTTTGTTTCTCTCGCATGTTGAAAGAGATAATGAATTTGTTAGCTCATCATTTCAAGTTTTCCATTGCTTGGCTTGGATTTTTATTGTATTTTCGTTAACAATTTTGTACTATATTAATATTGCATTATTTTACAGCTTGTATACCTTTCTTTTAGGTAGGTACATAAGTACCTGCATAACTTTTATATCAATGCAATTTGTATTATGACTATGACACGCAATACGATTGTACTTTGTACAGGGTTGATTTATAGAAGTGTATAAAATCGTTTAACGAGTTAGAGCTGTGTAGTACCTACACTTAGGTAGGTACAAGTGTTGGTTAAATGGTGACAGACAGGTAGACACGGCTGTTACTTTTTGCGATATTGATCTCTGGCAAGTCTCACGTGACAATCAGTTCTATATGTCGTTTTTATGTGTGCAGTATTCATTTAAGCTGTATATCTGTCAATTACCAGTTAGACACGAGAAAGAAAGGGAACATTCATTTCATTGCACAGTGCAATAGTAGCCATTGCAAAGAGTCATTACTTTTATCTCAAACTACAAACAACGAGACTCTGCTAAATGTTTCTACAAAGTGTTTAGTATTGCATTAGTGTTTAGCATGGGCCAATTTAGCTGGCTTCGTTTCATTTCATTCTGTTGGGACTGCACCTACAGCTACTATACTCCTACAACATGGAAAGATTCGTTGACAACACGCAAAAACTAAAATCGAAGTAACAACAACGATAGCAATGTTTCACAAAGGTATTCGCTAATTGCCTTATAGCTGTACTACAACTGCGAATGTTCAGAAAGAGAGAGAGACTTACACAGAAGAGCTATGCCAATTGCTTCAGCAATGTTACAAGCCGATGTGGCAATAAATTTCTTGTCAAATGTCGCTAACTTCCATTCTCTGATAACGTTGACAGTAATATGCTCACGATTGGGATTTTCATCGTCTAGTTCAAGTTTACAGGCTCGTGCTACTCGTTAAAACCTTTATCCAACTATTTTTGGTCGGTTCGGCTGTCTAAGTTAGCTATTTTCTTTTTAAGTGCATTGCACGGCAAATAATTTTCTAAACTAAACCAAAGCAGAGCAGGGCAAGCCACATCACAATTGAGCCCCTGGTATTAAGTATATGAATGCCTCCTTGTATACAACTATAGTAAAATTATGTGGCTAGTATAATATCTGAGAATGTAGCTCGTGCAATATGTACACTTGGTTGAATTTTCATCTCTTTAATGCTCAAGAGACTATCTGAGATGAAATCCATGTTTTTGCAATGGACGTCGACGTGCTTTGTAATGAAATGAGTTTCATCGTTTTAATGAGCCTTTGCAAAAACACTGGAGGAGTGCATATAGCAAAGAATAGAGAGACGGAGTGAGAAATGAGTCATCAGAGTCAGTGACAGGAACGTAGAACAGACAGGAGCTAAGCTATAATATTATAATACTGTGCGAGAACACTACTATTACTAACTATGTATTGTAATCTGCAGAAACTACTGGAGAGAGATGTATATAAAGACACATTATAGTTTACTTTGCGATCTCCTACTACTAGTGTATTAAGCATGATAGTAGTAAAGATCTCTCAGTGTATTGTGTAGGTACTGCTAATGTCATGCAAAAAAGAAGCAGCTGGTCTCTGGCTCTGGAGAGAATGAGCGTCTCTTCTGTATGGAAGAATTTCATTGTGGAATCGCGTCGTGTACACTACTCTTCTATGTGTATATATTTCCATGCGGTTTTAAGAGTTTAGTATAAGAGCAATCAACTACTTACACTACTTGAGCAAGCAATTCTTGCTCATTCTCATGAAATCCATGCAGACTCCAGCAAAAAATCTCAAGCTTCTTTTACCACACCACACTACACACAGAAAGAACAGAACAATACAATAGAAAATTGGTGGCAGGACTCTTGTACATTACTATGGCTTTTGGAATAACCAACTTTTTATACATTTTGCTCTGCCTTAAGAGGAAAGAAGGATAAAGCACACATTATACACTACCAGACAGTTTTACACAAACAGGAGTATGTGTGTGCCATATTCCTACAGTACTACCAGGAGGCAAAGGACCGAAGGCAATAAAAATGCACAGTGCACTAAAACTTTTAATCAGCTCACCTCGAACTGACTTTGTCCACATGTACACACACATACATACACATACCTAATATGTATAAGTAAGGAAGGAACGTACGTAAAGTAAAGTAATGGAATCTACGTGCTATCTTACATTAGTTGGGGCACTAAGGGAAAATGATGTAGAAGTTTTGAGAGTTTGTAGATGTGTTAGTGTCTTCTGCAGCCATCCATCCTTTTCCTTCTCTAAAGCACGGACGAATAAATTGCATACACTTAAATTTACATATGTAGGACGTATGTAGACGTTCGTTACTACATTCATACTTAAGTAAAGCTTAAGTTTTCTAGTACTGTGTGAGTGCGGTGCAGTTTGTGTGCTCCAGTTGAGATTTCGCAAACTGATAATTCAGAGCAGTGGAGTAGTACGAGTGTGAGTTGGGACGCTTTTCAGTTTGGTGTTTATGACACCTGGGAAATTACCCGGTGTTCGTTCTTTCATTCTCTCTCACATTGCCTTAATTTCCGCTGGAAAACAAAATGTGTTTTCTGTGCTTAACAACGCCACTGCCTTATTACGCTACCTTGTAAATACACAACACAATACCTACACGCATCTCTTTCTTTTCTTAGGTAATTCTATGCAGACAAAATAAAACAACTCTGTAGTGTATGTATCTTCTTCGTCTGCTACGTCTCGGGTTCAAAATTTTAAATTGTAATTTTTTCCCTTCTTTTAGTAGAGTCTTCAATCTTGAGCTTATACGATGCATCTAGAGCTCCATCGTACCTTCATTATATAGGAGTGGTGTTTGTAAAAAAGAAATGTTCGTTCAAAAAGCGAAAAGGAAAGCGAGAAACTGTTTTTGTTAATTTATGATGTTTAGAATTTTGATGCTCGAGCTTCTTATGAAGAGAGTGTAAATAAATTCTCAATACCTTGGCATGACAAGGTGTGTTAAGTGTTGAATGGCTTATATTAACTCACGTTACGTAAGTAAGAATTTACAACATGCATATACAATGTACATATAGGAAAATAAGGAATATTGAAATGGAGTTTTAAAGCTAACAACAACTTCAGCAGAACCCATTTGGTTACTTGAAACTCATTACAATATTTATTATGAAAGGTGAACGAAATTAGAATTTTAAATATTGACTTAGTTGGCCGTGTTGTAAATTGTAATTAATGGTACAAGGGTATACCAGAACTAGAGCCCATGTATTATGCAGTGTATTGAACGATTTCAACAGGCTATTCATCTTTAGGCATTTCTTCTTCAATTTGTTGCTGCAAAAAATTACAATTCGAATAGGAAGGCTGCGTATGTGTTAAGTAGTTAAGTATATCCAACTTTTGATACGTAAAAACTTTATTATTCTATTTCTAACATTAACTATATAGCAATCTGAACTGAACACAACTGCAACTGTGAATTTTAAATTTTGTTGTAGGTAGCCTAGAAAAGAATCAATATTATAACCGCTTGGATTCTACTTATTTGCTTTGCTCTAGTTTCTTTGACTAAATGTAGTGTTGAGCATATAGTGAAATGTACTAGTTGGGCCTATGTTGGATTTGTCAGCACAAAGACCAACATAACAACAACTACACTTACATTACACTCAATAGCAATCGTAAAGTAATAACTCAATCGATGCATACACACATAGTATTTACGTGGCTTCGCTCCTCTTGAAAATGGGATTAAGGATTATAGTATTGTTGCGGTGGCCATTGTGGTTCGTCTTGTTGATATATTATATAGTCGTATTTTTCGTCAATGGAATTCAATGCTGTATTGTAAAAAAGTTCCTGCTTGGGATTATAGACGAGCGTGTTTTGTTGTTAAAGAAGTTGAAGTAGGGAGCGAAGTAAATTGTTGCCCTACTAGCAGAGTAAAGGATTGTAGTTTGAGTTACTGCCTTGCCTCGTCGATCTTCTACCTTTGTGTGTGCATATCTACCTCATTACAATACATAAACCACTCTCACTCCTACTACGAGCGATTCTTATTATACCCTGTCGTGGTATTTCGTGAATATACAAGCAGGAATAATGCTTCGTATCAGATAAATATTATAGAAAGCTTTTCCCAAAATTTTGTCACTGCACACACGTACACGCTCTCAAAGATTAAATATAAGGAAATTTGTGGACACAACAGAGATACATTTATGTAGTACGAGTGTAAAAATTACATTTCACCACACCATACTACAATTGCTGCATCTCTCAGTCATGGTAAATGGTTCTGTTGAACGTTTCTGCTTCAAGCCTCAAGAAAGGAATTTAAGTTGAGCTTTATGCTTGGCAATCCAATCTGAGACGGATTATTTTAATATGAGCTTTTCTTCAAGGCGATGAAAAGTCTTTTGTGGTGGCTGTTTGGTTTACTTACATAGTAAGGCCATGCATAGTCACAACAGAGCTTCTTTAGTAGATGCGTACAAAAGTACAGGTACCTATATACATACTACACCTATTAAAGTGCACATAGAGCAACACAAAACGGATTTAGGTAGCGAAATTATAAACTGTGCTCACTTCAGTCCATGTCGGGATACGATGAGACTTATAACCAAAGTGTGAACATGATTCGCAAAAATATTGGGAAGACCTAATGCTTATGTAAAAAGACTTAATCTTTCCACTTGGATTCTACTATGCTATATACCCATAATACATAAATGTAATACATACAAATATTATACGTAATACCTTCGGATGGAAAAGCGGAGCTTAATGTGCTTTTCCATGAACACCTTCAAAAAAATCACAATATACTGAATTTCTCTTATCGTAGATTTAAAACATGACTAGATGCGATAAAATTCTGTTTATATTGTAGAGATTAACCTTGCTTTGTCCATGAACTTATAGGTAGGTAATTCTATAATACCTACTTTTGAAATCTCAAGGTAATATTTTTGAACAAAATAATTTAGTTTTGCGTTAGATATACCACGAAACTCTTCAAACAAAAATAAACAATATCTATATTAGTTTTTACCAATTTTCAATAGGTAGAATACGGTGTAGTAACTGCCAACTAGACATGGTAAAATATTATATTGTAATAATGAGTGATACATAAAACAAAGCATATAATATTGTATTAAGCACACATACAAAGTCAACATAAATTAAATAACATCTTATGATGTATATTTTCTCACGTTGGAACAAGCTAAATGGAATTTTATGACCAACACTTTAACAATAATACAATAGGTAGTCGGCAGTGTGTTATGTGTTAGTGTTGTGTAATAGTGTGATGAGTGATACTCTGATAACAATATCTGTCCCCAATAATAAAAGAAAAGGAATCATTTCTAAATAGTTTGGAAATTAATTGATGAGTAATTCCATTTCAAACTGTATAGTATCTGCAATTTTAGCATTGCGTTATACCATAAACGGTTACAATATGATTTAGCTGGCAGAACTTTATCTACTAGTTCTTTCACGCTAAAATGTAGTTGTGTATGATTGTACGGTACGGATATGAATATTTTTAGCAAGTGACAATGACAATATTTAGGATGGAACATCGTCAACTGTAAGCCGAGCTTTTACCTCAATTATTGGATCAAAGAGAATAAAATTGAAAGCCTACATTGCTGTTATATCCTTTGACAAGTAAAGAGGAAACGGTTGAAAGATCGGATTCTGTAATGGGATTTTTCAGAGCAGGGCAAAGTAAAGCTAATAAATATCTTTACAAAATGATTTTGACTACTAGTATTTTCTATTTCACACGAATAATACCTTAATAAAAACTGCATCTAGTATAAAATTATATCTATCAATAGCACACAGCCCACTGAAAACGGTAGCATCATTGAGGATTTGACATTTTACAAAGCACATCAGTACCACGTCATGGCAGGTAATGGGATATTGTATTAAACTGGATGTGTAGGAGGGTGGTACGACGGTGCATATACCACTCCAGGAAATAATTTAAGGGTGAAATACAAACACACACATACACACAGAGCCTTTCCTACCTTTATACTTCTATTATGGCATTTACATTATAATAGTAAAATGTGGTGAAGCGAAGTGATTGAAGTGATAGGATCTAAAGCTTAGTTTATTGTTAGCCACTACGTGCTTAGCCCTTAGTAACAATTCAAAGCACAAAACAGAGATCCGATTTCATTCTTTTTTACTAGACGCCCGGGCGACTGGTACGAAAAAGTATTATGGAGTCAGATGCAGTAAGAACACCACGATCACCACCGCAGTATGAACACATAGAATAAATATTCCTGACATTCAATCGATATTCGATATTATGCTGATGTGTTTTATATATAAATCGGATTATGTGTATAGGGAGTGTAGTTCTGTTCAGGTTCACCTCAGCCCCACAGTCTATACTCTGCAAGCTCAATTTAGGAAGCAAATTTCTCTCTGCAGCTCAATTCAATCCAACTCTGTCCAAGATATGAAATAATAAGTCTGTCATATTAAAGAATACTACTGAGACGTGCTTACCTTAGCTACATTACGTATATACATAACATACCTCTCCATGCATAATATAATAGACGGTTCCTCTTGCGGTGTGTACACAGACAGAGAGAAATAAGGCAGAAGGGGAATGAATCTATTCGAAATAAGAATTTTCAACTACGAATTATTATTGGTAAAGTGAGCTGAGACCTAGATGCAGTAGTCAGTAATGTTTTATTTCATTATTAAGATCTAAGGAGCGTAAGGAATTGAAATTTAGAGGCAAGTCATGTTAAGACCAGTTCTACCTTTTATTCTCTCTCTCTGTCTTTTTCTCTATCCCCTTTTTTCTAAATCGAATGGGGTGGATTGGATGCAGAAGTGCTGCATTGGCATTAGGATGAGCTTCAGACTGGATCGTATTTCATACAACGCTCGTAAAATGTACAACCATACGAACAAACCGCAAATACTCCAACTGGAGCAAACCAAACTAAAAATGCTCTTTAATAAGAATAAACTGTAGCTTCACCAGGAGTACAATATTTATAAATATTATAACCGTCCGTGCTTACTATATCAAATCGACTGTTTCCTTTTCATAAGCAATTTCGTCCTGAATTTCGAAAATTCGAAGATAAGTATATCATATTGAATAAATGTGCAAGAGCTACACTTCTTTTCTCTTAGCACAATATGGATCGTTGTAGATTTTCAGACTGAACAGATGAATGAATGCCTGCTTTTGTATGCAACTTGAAACTATCTGCAGGAATGCATATTTGGCTACATGAAGTAATTCCACTACTTTTTTATAATATACGTAATATAAACTATAATTTTTTTGGTACTTCATCACACCTTTTCCGGTCTGAGCTTTTAGGCTTGTACTTCATCAAGTGTATCCATTGTAGTGTGTGGTGTACTTCTGTCAGTCAAGGCAGTTCCCGTCAGATTTCCCAGTGTTATTTGAATGGATGTGCTAACTCCAGTTGACTAGTTACATAAAAGACAGTGTCTGTTTTAACACATAGTAGCAGAGATCCTCTTTGAACACTAGGGCTTTTGTTCTCATTCCCACGACCTGTACATACATTGCTAGTACAACCAAAAGGGCCCACGTTTTTTATGGTTTGACTCGATGTCGTTGATGTGAGAAGTCTACCATGGTCGTACTCAGTACATGTACTACAGAGGAGAGGAAGCAAAGAGCAAAAGAGAGAAAAACAGAAAGAGCGGAGTGAGCAATGATGGAAATGGGAAAATAGTGTAAACGTTGAAAAAGAACGCAAGAGAAGAGAGGAAGTCGGAAATATTGGTTGAAATATATGAGCCGTCAATTTGAGGCTAGAGGGGAAATTTCATGGAGATTTATTGGCTGCTGAGTCAATAGTAAATTTAAATATCTCAAGGCAGAACATGAACATTTGTCACTTGAGTTAACTCTTAAACTCTGCTCTGTCACAGAGGTAAAGGCAAATTTTATAGCAACTGCCTGCATCTTCCATATATACGTAGTATTAGCTACTAAATGTTTTTATACACAGAGATATGCCAGTTTATAGTGAATGTGTATATATTTAGGCATACTCAGCAGTCCGGAGTAGATTTGACCCAGCTGAGATGAACTTAGGTAAAAGTAGCGTATGTGTGAAGATGCAAACGCACACAGACCACTTGCAATCTTAAGATCGAACTGAGTCAATAGACGTCTCGACAGCTAACGCTAACACCCCAGAGAGGACTTATCGTATCGTCTCAATTGAGTTCAAGTGCTTGCATGAGTAGGTAACTCTTATTTACTGTGTATGTGCAATAGTAGGTCGATAGTGTCAGTCCAACTGATAGTAAAAGTAAATCAGTGAGCCGAGAGTTGAACGGAGTCAATGAGGTAGTGTATATAGAGTCGTAGCAAAACAGATAGTAGCGAAACAGTTGAGGTGGTAAGGTATAAAATGATTGCAAGAATTTGTAGTACATATACAGAAAGAGAGTGCAGCAAAATACTACACGCAGAGAGATTGTGATAATACAACTGACTGGAGTGCAATGATTGGATTTATTTTGGTGACACATTAAGTGCCATTGTTTTGTTTGTGGTTTGGCTTGTTCCGGCATTATGAGTCTATTGTAGTATTATTACTATATCTTATACATCTGTGTGTATATCAATGCTCGCTTGCAGTTTGCCTTACAATACTTTGCTCTTGGGCTCACCCAGTTTACGCTAGATTGACCACCTATTTCCCTAGTTTTCGATTTACTCAGTGTCTGCATCGTTGTTTTGTGTGTTGGATTACGCATTACAGAACTTTGGTCCAGTTTCCCACTGTGGAAGACTACTACTACTACTAGCAGTATTTGTAGTAAAATCTGTAGTGTAGTAATAATGTGTAGGACACAATACACAATCATTATTATTGTTCGTATACCAAACCAAGTCAAAGAGTTTCCTTTCTCTTTCTATGTTATGATACCTGCTGGCTGTTTCTGTGTACTATTACTATAGGTTTGTATATAAGGGCAGAAGTCGTATAGAGTCTTAACTAACTTAACTTTCCACAAGACTTGCTATTCTCTCTTGGGTTGTTAGGTTCTCCATTTGGATTTCAGAGGTATTTACTCCTACGACTCCCTGAGCCCTTCAAAGCGTTCAAGCTCATGCTCATGGTCTGATTCGTATTAATAACCGGAATAAATATAGTTTTATGGTCCGAGTGTATTATCCTTTACAAGTGTGAGATTTCTCGCCCACCTCATTCTTCCTTCCTATATAGTGTCTCTCTCCCGTCAATTGAATTCGGGAGAATGAAAGTGATTTACACGGAGGTACTTTCGATTTTCGCCTTTTTCACATTTGCCATGTTCATTGTATTTCCTTCACACTAATAATGTCGTAAAATATGCATTGTGTCGGCATTACTTAGAATTAGTACCAGAAACATAACCCTAATTAACTAATCCCTATATAATTAACTTTTACAAATGCAATGATTTATAATGCAGAACATCATCGTCAGTGCATGATGTAAATCATTAAATTATCTCTGGCAAAAGCCATGACTGCCAGACTGTTTAAATGTGTAAACATTTATATTTAGACGAAACCGAAAGTCAAGATTGAATTTAAATAGTAATTGAAAGTGTTGGACGAATACGAAATGAACTAAGGTAAGTTCATTTGACTATATAAATAAACAAGTCAAGCTATTACGATATTTCACAGACTCTCGCGTGCGTTTGCCAAGTTGAGATTCTTGCGTTGTATAGAGCTGTAGTTTCGGTCGTATATCTGCATCAACTGAAGAACATCAAGCTGAGAGAAATAATTGAATTTTAAGCAAGTTAGGTAGGATGAGCAAGTGTTTATCAACTCGGGTTGTATTTTGGCCGAATTTATTCTTGCTCTCTCTGCCATGCCCGAGTTACATGTTCCATTCTGTAAAGCAAGCTACAAATAAGTAAAACGGGAAATGGTAAAAGACTGACACGTGTTTAGGGATTTTCGTATACCTGTGGTTTTCCCTCATGTCTTGTAAAGCTATAATCACAGAAACTAGAGAAACTAGTCGTAGTACCAGAGGAGTAAAGTATGTAAGGGAATAAAGTCGACGTTGGTCTGTTGAGACGACTGAGCTCCGCTGCATTGCAAGACAAACCGCACTCTGATATGATTATTATATATTTTATGTATATGGTTCCCATTAAGCCGTTAGAATCTAATTTTAGAAGTTTGTTTGTTTTCCATTCCTGCCTTGCTTGAATAGCTATATAGTCAGTTATTTAACTTAACTATGTGGCTCCTCGCATCGTATCGCACGTTCAGACGTACGTTTACGTAACTTTCTACCCGTACTTTGTAATTTCATCCGTATTCTTCTTCCACTTCTTGTTGCATTGCATTGTAGCAAGAATAAGTAGTAAATGGGTAGTAAAAGATGACATGTACGACTATATTTGTACTTAGTTAATACTGAAATGAGATACACTCACTTAGGTAGAACCATACTGTTCCCTGTGTTATTCGGAGACGTTTTGTTTCCTGCTACTAATCTCAAGTTTCTCTAAAAGTTATACCGTAGCAGGAGTATGTAGAAGAAGGTAACTGGCTTTTCTGAGTTAAATGAGACTGGTCGTATGAATAATTGTCAAGGTTTACGTATAGCACGCATGAAATAACTTCGCATTATTCCTGAACTTAACTTCCCCATTATAATGGAGTCTGTGGCTGAATATGCATTCGAATACCACTACTGCATGATATAATATGCATTAACTCTACATAATGCAACAGTCTTACCCTCCACTGTTTTACATATTATATTATCTTATGTCGTGGGCTATTGTGTTTTATAATGCTACAGTACCTATATTGGCCTTTGCCTTATTCTTTAATGTAAAATTCCCGTTCGGATTTGGAAAAGGTACCTTTGGGTCTGTGCAGTGAAGTAATACTTTTATACATTGCGTTTCTACTATACGTAATCTTCTCCCCGTGCTATATAGGTCGTATATAGTACAAATATGTGAACTATCCTCATTAGAGTTAATACCTATCTGTATGTTTACTGTTATTATATTTCCTAGTTTTTCTTCTGCGGATTTCTATATAAAAAGTTTGGATTGAACTTGAGGGTTAGGTAAGTGGCGGCGTATGAAGCCTGAGGAAAGCTTAGAAATTCGAAATTTTAACACGAGACTAAAAATGTTTCTAGCTTCCAGCTACAATATACCATAATATCGCATTCTATCATACAAATCGTTCATACCGAAAAGATAATGGAAAAACGTCACCTTGAAAATATCACATATATTTTAAAGCTTCGCAGTGAGAGGAATGGAGCATACTGAGAATGCGGAGATTATGTATCTAGGAAATTTTCGTAAACAAAATATTAGTATTCTCAAATCTCACATCTCTATGCGAGAAGTTGGGATTTCTTTCGGAAAGAGATTGTTCCTGTGCCATCGCCTTGAGGTGCAAATCCATCTTTGAAATATTCTTTATTACCAAATGTAGCAGCTTCAATTTATTTTCGAAGTATCGATTGTCATGTGCAGTATTATTCTTTGTCTCGTAATCTAATGACGTTTCAAATGGAAGAGAGTGTCTCCTCATTAGCATATAAATTCCCTTTCTACTTCATTTCAGAGCACTGATGTGTTTTCAACTCTGCATCAGCAGTTCTGATTCTTGGAATTCCAAATAAATACGCATGCCTAATATTTACTACAGTCTCAAGTTCTACTTTAGTAGTGCAGAGAGCATTTTTCAATTTCATATGTAGCACAATCAGTGCAGTAGTATATAGTGGCAGGAAAAAGTTTACGATGTACCACTGCCCTAGAGCAAATCCCATTATCCTGAATCATATTCTCATCTTTATTATAAGAAATAAGCACCGATAGTTGTGTAAAGTCATTAAATGTATTTCACTCGCTTTATGGACTAATGGAAAGTAGGAACACAACATTTTTCTTTTACAAACTCCTTTTATTTATATAAGAAAAACTTTTTCCTATACCCGTCTAAATAAATCTATCTATCTTTATATATATATAGGTACAGAACATTTTATGTGCATAAGTTTTCCACTACAAATTCCTCTATATAATTATTACTACATCTCTGTGTGTGGGGCAAATACTGACACATAATAAAGCACAGTAGTGGTTGGTAAATACACAAGAAATAAAATAAGATTGAGTAAGTGAAGTGAAATGAAAACAGATGGGAATGAAGATAAATATTTGTCCTGTGGGTAAGAAAGCGAACAATGAGCATATCGCCACCAGAAACACAAGAGGCTTTATGGGGATGGCAAAAGAATAGAAAAGGTGTAAGAAGAGTCAGAGAATTTTAGCATGTCTGGATTATTATTACATAAGTACCAGAGGCTTCCTACCTGTGTGTGTGTCTTGTTTGTTCTTTGTTTTACTTGTGTTTTAGCTTATACCTAAATAGTTATGCGTAAAATAAACATTGGAGCTTATCTCCATGAAGTCAACAAACAATAAGCTAATACTTGGCCTAGGTTAGGTTTCATGGTTTCAGATGAGCTAACTTTGTTGTAATTCCCTGTCCTTTTTGTGTATATCGTATAAACAGTGCTCAGGACGAGCTAAAGTTTTACTAGAGCTGTTCTGGTGACGACGATACTCCCAGAGAGAACAGAAACACAACAGTGTACACAGTACACACTACTACAAATGTTTATTTCTCTTTCTACAAGTCGGCAATGACTACAGCGTTTTGGATCACGTTGAGTGGATAAATATACCTATACAGATATAGAATGGGGAAAGAGCAGGATGCTTTAACTGGTTGTGTCTTTTCGACCTGCTTTTATCATTCCAACTCCTCTAAACGAATGGAAAAGTTTATTTTACACGAGAAACTCTCCCATCTCCACGTTTTCCCTCGTCTCCTCGTCCTGAACTGAACTTGGCGTGATTTTGCCTTTTGTTCTTGGTCTACTTTATCCTTTGTACATAGTTTTATGCGATTTCAAGTAAACTGTAACTACGAACGAGATAGATTATTGTAGGATGTAGGCTATGCTTTTGAGACTCTGATTGTGGATGAGATAAATGCAGATTTCCAGTTTAGAATTTAGTTCTTATACGAATTCGACTGATACGAAGGTTCCTTGCTGCAAGCACAAACTCATATTTTCTCTGGAAGCATTTTATGTCTGATCATCTATAGCGCTTTCACTAGTGAAATGTACAGCACTACCGTCTTTTTGTCGTCGTGAAATCGTAGGACAGCAGTATTAAACTAAGATTGTCTCTCTTTTTTCAAGAGAGAATCAAACTTGCAGACTAGAATCGTCTTGCCTTGCATGTCCCTTGTGAAAAGGTTCGAGCTGAATGCCAAAGGGCAGTGGTGGAGTAGAAAATGTTCAGCCAAGTTTTTAAGATTTCTTTTCGAATTGAGTTATGTAAGTTGAGAATTGCGATGTGGTGACGATTGAGCATGCCGGATTAATAATCTTCAGGATTGGTAGTCTTGCCTTCCTTTTCACTGGGGCGAAGTAATAAGTTCCTTTCGATTGTACTTACGTACACGCAGCTAACATTCTCTGAAGAATTATTATGACTACATACTTAGATATTTACATGTTTTAGCTTTTAGATTAATTATAGCACTAACGATAAATGTGTTGTTGTTTAGTCGAGTTTTTGATTTTGATATGACGTGACTTAACGGAACAACTCTTATTTGCTCTTATTTACTAATTTACTTAAACATTAACTACTGAAGTGTTTGAGTAAATAATTGCAGACTTTTATTTTTACAGGTGCTATAAGTTATAGGTACTTTGATCTGTACATTTTATTATGTTATGAAAGTATGTAACAAATTGTTTATTTGCTAAGGTGCTATCTGTAACACGCAAAGATTGCATTAGGTTTCATTGTAATAGTAATATTTTTTTCTAACTGTTCAGAAGACAGAATTGTGGTAGAGAATGAGTTTTTAGTTAACACAGCATGTTGCAGGGCCCATTGTGTATTTTTATTTTAGCTCTGTGTTATATTAAGTATAGCACAGCTTTGGCTTTGCTATAAATTTTGTTAGTCATGCCATAAAGGTTATAATAATAATAATAACATAATGCAATGACATACAACGGTACCTATGAGTAGTGGACTGGTAGATGAGCTAATGTATTTTTTCTGTAGAAAAAACAACACAGAAGTATAATAATAACTTCTTTGTGGTGGAAAATAAAGAAAGCAAGAGAGAATCAGAAGAAAAGACAATTCACGTAGAAGATAAGTTGTCCAAAGTTGTCTAGAAAAAATAAAAAATGAAGAACTGGTGTGTTTTCCTCTGTTGTTTTAAAAAGTATTTCAGAATGGTACATTTCTGTCAAAAGATGGTAGGGATTTTATAGCTCCTAGACAAAATTATTACATGCTATTTGTCAATTAAATTTCGCTCACGTAAGGTAAGTACACTTAAACTCGTACTTATTATTATTGCAGTACTTCGTATTTGTATGGAGACAAAACATACCACACCTAATGGCACTATATACACTACAATATTCTGGAGAGTTTCCGCTTCTTGAAAGAAAATATGGATAATAATAGTTGAGTTGACCTATATTCAAAGAGAAACATATTTCCTTAGTTTCTATGATTCAGAATACACACGAAAAAAGTGAAAAAATACGGGTGTTATTCTGTTCTGGGTGCGTATACAACTTGAATGCATATATTATAACTTTCCCATTAATTTTAAAAATGTCACATTGTACTTAATGCACACACACACAACAAACGAAACTGGGGCACAAGGACTTTCTTCTATTTTCTTTTCATTCTTTTCGTTTCACAATAACCAAGTAATGAAAGACACAAAATGAAAAAGTGAGAGAGAGAAAGAGAGAGAGAAAATAAGAAGAAAGCGGGGAAAGTCACAGTCCTTTATTTCCCAAGCTTTTCCTCTTCCTGTTCAGAATAAACCTTCCAGTTGCAGGATTCGGGTACAATACTTCACCGCCACCACACACACACAGAACAGACAAAATACACAATGCACAGATTTACGTCTGCTTTTTCCTTTTAGTTGGAAAATAGCTGGGAAAGCACGTACACGTTTATTGTTTATCTTGAGTTTGAAAGGAAACCGTTTGGTTGACTTTCACTACTACAACAAGGAAGACAGTAAACAATGTAAAGATTTTCAATGCACAAGGGCTTTAAGAGGCTTATTTTGATGAACAACTATTTATGAGAATACCCACGTTTATATTATTACTTTGTGTACAAAATCACATAGCCAAGATTTTCTTCTAGACTTGTACTGTTTGTACAAGAATAACAATACTACTGAATCATTTTTCCTATTGCATTGTAGTATTTATTTGTTTAGTTCTCCAAGGAAGGATTTAATGATATGATAAGGGATTTCGCTGAATTAAAGTATTACATAATTAAACTAACCCAAGGAGCAATTTGACTTATGGCATAATATTATTATGTATTATATGGCATTTTTAATGTGTTGAACTTATAATGGTGAACAAATACCCATTAAAGTAAAGTATGTATTTGGCCAATGGGCAATTTACAATGTTTTCCAAAGAATAAATGCGGCAAGTCAGTAAATATTAGGTACGAGTGCTCTGATGGCCTAATACAAGTACAAGTTGAAGATAAAGCACAAGATAAAATGATATGACCGCGACAAAGTGATGTGATGCGTCTGTAGTTGCCACATAAAATTCTTCTTAGGACAAACTCACAGAGTTGTGAAGATGTCATTTCTTTCCATAATGTTTTCTTCCGTCGGAATATGAAACGTCTATAGGGAAATTGCATTTTGCAGTGACTAAATGGAAAATACCTAGCTATGTCACTTAACTTAACGTTTTTATATACAAGGTTTTTATTAACAACTGTGTTTAGGTACATTTCGTCGTAGTCTCATGTAGTTTTGAAATGGCACTGTGTATGATAGTTAATGGGTCGTTTTTGCAATATATTCTTATATTCCATGTCATCGTAATAATAGTGCAAATATGAACAACGGTATTGCACAAACAGATAATAAGTAATGGTTTCTGTTCTTGTTAAGGTTCTCTCTGTTGAAGCTTCATGATCTTTTCTAGTTTTTATGTGCACGGAGAATTCGTGCACAATTTCGGTTCTCTGTTCTGTAGTCGCATCCCATTTATAGCCAACTCGACTGAGACAAACAAAGGAGTAAAATGATGATAGTGCAGTTTTTAAGAGCTGCATAAAATGTAGGCTGGAAGGACCATGATGGTTATGTCTTATGCTTCCCATGTACAAATACACCACACAACTTTCAAACTTAGTCGAACAACAATAAGACACTGCAGAAAAGAATCGCCTTTGCAGCCAACGACCAAGATAATAAATTGAAGATAAGCAAAGATTCTTCTTATACGTCGATTCTCTACACGTTGTGTGTGTAACGATGAGCAATAGAAGTTATTTATGACCATGAACATCAACAGTAAACATGACAAGTGGGGTGCAAACATTATGTGCACTCCATTTCTGGGATTTTGGGATTGTATGTGTGGTAGAACATAAATAAGCATTATTGTGTATGTAGACCCTCTAGGAAATTAGTTTTCAAGAGAGCTATTTAGGTAATTATGAGGTTTTCTGTACACACTGTAATCTTAATGGGAAAAGGCTGACAAACAACGTTGAGTTAAAGAAATACTTCAAGTCACATAGATACTACTATACAAAATAAACAGTATAATATATCACAATACAATTCGGCTTAACAGAAGGTTAAGGTTGAATGTTTCGTTGTTAGAAAGATTCTATACTGCAATGCAATATGTGTAATGATGTTGTAGTGCCTACTAGAAGTATATACTTACTATCCTTACAACAATAACAAATTCCTTGTGGAAAAAGAGTGCACGTCTCAAACAAGGAATAAGATTGAGGTTGAACTGTCTTTCTTTGACTTGTGAATGCTTCACTTATAACATACATAAGAGGAACACGTCGTCGCTTGGTTTGCTTGCAATGACTCTTGTAACTTGTTCTGGAAGAAGGAACTCCAGCAAAATCTGGAGAGCATTCATTTCATTTTGAGAAAATGAATGATGTGATGTAATGAGGCCTTTGAGAGTTTCACATGGAGAATTCTATGGAAGATTTCCTTTTCTCAAACTCTTAACACACGGATATAGTACTTACAGTAACGCTTATACACACGCAAGATGAAAGGTAGAGACAGACACAGAGAGAGACAAAACAAGGGTGTACTTTACTGCACCATGATACTCGCAAAGAGGGAGTGGTGGCAATGCAATTATATGTATCTTTCTTCATGCTGTATTTCTGTATATATAGTTTCCTTCATGCAGTCTTCATATTCCCCTGTGATATAACACTCCTCCTAGTGAACTGAAACCAAAAGTACATCAGTGACCCCACCATATCACATTTTGTCCTATAAGTTGTGGTAGGTAGCAGTAGGTTTGTTACAGTCAGAACGAAGCCGCATAAGGTTCCCTTTCGGTTGTGTTTAACGGATGAAACCCACTTGAGTGTTGGGTATGCGTATGGTGTGTCGTAAATGTAATCACAATCAGTTCTATTATATTCCTTGCCTTTCCACCCACCCGAAAAGAATTCTTAATTATTTTTCCTATCTTTCTCCGAAAGTACAAACGCGGAACGTAACAAGAAGGCCGATAATGAGCCGTGGGTTGAAGGTATCGCACAAATTGAATTGGACTATACAAGACGCTATCAACTTCTCATGTTTCACAGGAACCTACTGATCAATTACCCCATAAGACGGAAACAAACACGCCAAGGTACACTGTTCATTTTACTGGGTAGTGTTTAATATAACATTATAGTCATTATAATAGATAGTTACCTATTAACTACATAGAAAAGGTAGCTTTAATAATAAGTACACCATTTGACCCTTGTAGGTGTACTATGGGGAGTTGTTAAGCGATTCCTAGTAGAACGTTTCGTGATAAGATAACAATTACATGGGTTCTCTTCCACTGTGTTCTAGTTCTAGATATTATTATCTTCGAAAACTGCCTTAATGAATAAATGATGATTTTGCAATTTGTAGTTATAAACTTGGTTAGTTGCATTAAGGTTTATTAACATCCTTAACTTGAATCTTGAAATCTCAATGTAGATGGTACTCGTTTTACTTTTGTGGAGATCGAGGACCTTTTCTCACAACTGATAGAAGCCTTGTGTTTCTAAAATTTCCTTATTGATGACTTACCTACTTAAATAGGAGTTTAACTGGGTATACCTTTGTTTGGAAGCTGAAGAGAACGAGGATAAAATCCTTCAGCTGCTTATAAAGAAATAAAAATATTCAACCACCTGGCTGAAGTCTCAGGATGCTTTCGAGCAAGTTGTTTGGTCTCATTAAATATGATTTGACTTTGACTCACGTCACTTGACTTTGAGGTTCTTTGTACGAGGGTATTTCTTATGTGTACATCTTTGCATGCCAATTAGCATCAATAAAATATTGTTTGCAGCATGCAACCATTTTATCTGTAGGTATTTCTCTCACAGGGTTTTATTCTAGTACATATACTTTAATATATTAATATATCTACAATGCAGTGTATTCGATGCAGGTGACACTGGTTTGTGGTTTTTAGGTATAATAGTAGTAGTGAGGTATTGTCTGCTGCTGTGTTCTTAGCTGAAATTATTCAAATAAAGCCTGCTGCAGTATTTCTGTCAGTGTTAATGCTAATGGAGGCTGTTACGATCTGCCTGCAGTGCATAATATTATAAGATCTGAATTCTGCTTACGTACTTAACCACCATATACTTGAACTAGTGCTATTTCTTACCATATAACCTCCTTCAACTCCCGGAGATTCGTTCGTATTACAGATTACAATCACTTTCAGCTATCTATATCTGCTTTGAATTGCATTAGCGATTCCAGTTCCAGTCAAGGTACTTTTATATCATCGCCTACTATAAGTCACTACTAGTAAGTGTTCTACTGCGTACAAAAGCAGAAAACTCGATAATAATAATTTATGTAACGTACAAAGACCATTGCCAAGAACACGGATGAGACTAAGCCAAAGATTTATAAAACCAACACGATAAATACTAATAATGCCGTGCATAACTTATTTTTAAAGTTTAAGCTTAATTCTATTACTTTCTCTGTCGTTCTTTTTCATGCTGACGTCAGATATTCGAGAAGCTCATAAAACTCTCGTGTGTACAAGTTTTACGAAGGAAAAATGGAAAATGAACTGGAAATGTTTCATCTTCTTCTTTGAGAAGAAGGGTTTATTGACTTTACTTGTAAGCAGCATACTCCACTATTCGTTGACTTGACTTGTCTTGTTCTTGTCTTACGTAGTAGTTCCTTACACAACTCTATGGATTTCATTGCATTAGGTCAGGAGAGATTCGAATACTTGAGTTCCGTCGACATGCATTGAGTTCCTTGTGGATCTGAGAAAACACGTGTACTCCATTCTACTCCTATACGGACTGTGTACAGAACAGAAGCCGCTTCTGTTCTCTGTGCATTGCAACGTTATGAAAGTAAAACATATTATTATTCTTTACTTCTCCAAAGTTTTCTCCTGTAGGCAGACCATTATTCATTTCCTTTATCTTGAGTTACAGTCTAAGTTTATGTTGTTGTACAAGCATTGAATCCAAACCTATGTTCTACTGCATACACTGCACCACGTTGATATCACCACACTTTACTGCACTAAAAACGTACATTATATTAGTATTTCCCCATATACTTCAGTAGAGTACACAAAAAATAATAATAGGACTAAAATATTATATAATTTCCTCTAAGATCGTACAAGGCATCTTATAAAATGTAGTTTAGAGTATGTATGTGCCGAGCATACCACATTATTCAATGGCAGGTAAGAAATAAAAAGGAAAGAACTGCATAACATAAGAAATAAGGATACTTACACCATAATACCACCTTATATGATTACAAAAAGTTATGAAAAAATGTGCCTGGAGGATGAAGATCTTATTATTTGGTAGTTTGTATTCTCTCGCTTCTCTCTCATAATTTCGTTTGCTTCATTGTCAGTCTTCTGTGTGCTATATACCTTCAGATTACATGCATTCATTCATATATCTCATTTTGTTTCTTGCTTTTCGGCTTTGTGTGCATGGAGGTGCTCAATGTTGTCAAGTAAACAGTTTGAGAGAGAGAGAGATGTGGATGTGCAAGACAAGCACATGTGAAGTGAGTTTCGACAGATACTTGAACATGTCTGCTCCAACAGTTTACATCCAAAGCAATACTACTGAATCATATTCATACAAATAAAATTCTACAGTCGAAAATCACAGAGGTATTTTAATACTCACACCAAAAGAGATGGAATAATATTATGGTAGCATTGAGTATAGTCGTGAGGTTGAGAAAATAATATATAATATGGGAATACATCGGTCTGTGCATATCATACTTGTTATCTATGAATATCTCTCCTGGAGAGAAAATATATGGGAGAAGGGGAAACAAGTGGAGAGATGAGTTGTAGATTCTTAAAAAAGTAGTGGTGCTAACGAGGAACACTTGTGTGTCTTGTGGCATCCGGATTTCAATTTGGTCAGACTCATGAAATCTGATTTTTCTTGTGGTAGCTCAGGATGCATAGAAATGTGGCTTAGATTATTGTGGTCATCAGGGAATCGTTTTTTTCAAAGTCACTCAAAGCAAAGAGCATACGAATGCATGGTGTAACTAATAAGTACAGTATTACACAACCAACCAACGCAACAGCAATTTCATGATTTTAAAATGTACCTACTTGAAGTGCTAACATGTGACTCTGATCATTCTGTATATGATTTACCATGTATTGCATATCTACTATATGGTTTGTTAAACGAGCTTGTAAGTAAGGTTAGTTGTAAAGGATGGAAAAACTTTGTTGATTTTTCTTATTATAATTTGCAGTAGCTTTGATTTTATTAGACAGAACATCAAAGTTGAAACGGTTCCATGGCTGTGTCGTGGTTTTATTCAGTCAGGTAACAAGGTTCTCATTATATGATGAGTCATTTGAAGTTTTTTATTCGAGAGAAGAAGGGTAAGGGAATCGATAATGTGACATGTTAATAACAAACCAGGGAGATTTTAATCGCCATCACACTGTCTGTCACTATTCTAATTGGATTTATCGTCACGAGTCTTTATTTCGTTATGAAATTAAAACTTTTGTAGGGATTCAACTAGATTGTCATATTATACTTGTTTAAAAATATCCTAGAGTAAATATAACGTGAGGTAAAAATATGCATAGGTAGACTGTAGACAGGTTGAGTTAAATTGTATGTACGAAGCTATTTTCAACAAAATCTACGCTTCTTCCAAACTTGAGAATTAACCAAGTGTGTTAGCATTGAAGTTGAAATTTGAAGTTGATGTCTAGTTTACTTTGACTTTAGACTCGGATTTAGTATTTTCAACTCAACCATCTTTTGCTCTTTGATTCTTCTGTGTCACTCAAAATTATAAGCCGCCGCGAGTCAAATAAGTCAAATAACTTGCGGTCTGACTTGGTTTCATCTGTAAAGATTACTTAGGTGGGGATAATAAGGCTGGTTTCACATAATATACCATAGGCCATTGACTAGCTGACTATAGTGACTATGCACTCGCACTACTCTGTACAGCTTTTCTCTTCGGTTATATACAATAAATTATTTTTATATGGATCCCAAACCATCACAGTCTGTGTTGGTATGCGCTGCTGAAAGACGAGACTCAAATTTCTCGTACATCTGTGTGTGTGTGCAAGTAGGCATATGACAGATAATATGTTATAATTATAAGATTCTTTTCTTCCTATGAAGCATTGGATAATGTGAAAAGTATAATATACCTAAGTATATATACCTAGTATGTACTAAGCAGACTAGGTAAGCACATAATTATATTATAGGTATACATATGTAAATGTATATAATAGTATTTATAAAAAAACAATTTATATTATTATGATATCCCACGCACCATATATAGGGTTAGTTTACAACAGATGCAGATGTGTACCTACATAGTTTCCACTGTACTTGTACACACGTACTGGCTTTGGCACAAACATTTTTAAACATAGGTATATTTAAATGTACAGTAACTTTATTATTAAGTATATGGAGAATATGACCATTTTCAACACAATTCGGTTCTTTTGATATTTTAATATGACAGAATGTGGATAATGGAATTTGGGACCGTGGAATTTGGGACCATAGTATCATTGCTCCTTCTTGTTTTTCATCTATACAGTATAGAAAGTAAATAATAATATTTGAACGAGAGCGATATATGAATAAGAAATATAATATCATGAAACAACGCTCTTTATCTATCTATATTGTATCTATGTAAAATATTAATCCTGTATTATGATAATTTTCACTGTGACTAGGTAATTATGCGTGCAGAGTGAATCTACAATTTGTCATTGATACTCCTTCACATACTTATGTACAATTAGCATATTTATGTGATTAACATATTCGATCATACTATTAAGTACTAATTTGTATGTTAAACTTTACATGATTCTATAATGCCATAAACCTTGGTGTTCCGCGTCCAAAAATAACTACAGTACTTTCTAATAAAACAATGGAATAAAAAACCGAAATATTATATTATGTTAAATAAAAAAGTTTCCTGGGCCTTTTTTCCCATGTATAAAACTAACAGATGTATACCTAAGCAAAGTAGGTCTTCATGTTCTTTTTAAAAGTGACAAGACAACAAGACACTTGGTCGTTTCTTAAAAAGGAGCAGTGCACGTGAGGAATAGTTTGTAAAGTAATTTCCAATTGTCTGAATGTTGCTACTGTTCCCCTTTGTCCCGCTCTCTAAAGCTGTGGTTACCCAATTTATACAGATGAGACAGCCACTCTGTAACGAAGACATGACAAGTCAGATAGACTTTGAAGGATTGAGGAGAACTAAAGGAAACGTTACTTATATTAATACTGGGTTTCCGTTCAGGGTGAACTACGTCACTTAAATTGATGCAGTGAAGTTGGTCCGCAGAAAAATTGTCATTCTGTTCATGATAAATCTCGTATTTCAACTAAGCATTAGTTACTTATCGTAGAGGATTTCTGAATACCCTGTGCACTTATCATCATCATGTAATATTTGTAAAAAAGGAAAGTCAACGCAACTCATGAATGTATGCATGCATGCATACATGTATGTAAAAGCTTAAATGTTTTGATCCCCTCTTTCCTCATGCTTGTACTAGACGATGTTCTAAAAGTGAACAGCAACTACTAACTTGAGCTCAACTCTTTCTCTACTTTTTACAGTTACAACGTATACGCACCCAGGTACAAGTGCTACTACTATACAACCAAGCATTAGAGAAAAATCCGAAAAGCAAAGTATTCTCTTCTAGTGCTATTTGAACACTTTTTCCGTATAAACTTATATACTTACCCTAGAACAAGTTGCGCCAAGTGTAGTGTGAGAGGTATAAAAGGGAAGAAAAAGTTATGTGTTTGAGTGTTGGTCTTTGTATCTAAAGGAGTTTGAGTTTGTGGCTGGTTGTTTACTTACTTAGTGTGTGTGTGTAGCGATGTACCTAAAAGTGTAAGGTGCATATGATTACGCTTTACGCCTGGGCAAGGTGGTGGTAGTAGGAAAGCAATACGTGTCTTGCTCTCGTTAGTTTGAAAGTATCCGTCAATGCAGTTGGATGGGATGGAAGGATGAGTTGCATAGTAAAAGGGTGAAAAGGAAGGCTTTTTACTCAAAGCGATCGCACTCTCAGAGAGAGAGAGTAACTTGGAGACCTGAGTTGAGCACTGACTGTGAGCAGTCAGTCGGATGTCGGTAGATCTGATCTGATGCATAATTTATGACGGAATATACATACGAAATACAGGAATAGAGGAATACACACTAGTTAGTAATAATAGCCTTCCAGCCTTATGTTTCCAGAGAGAATGTACTGATAGTATATATATATCTCAGCAGTAAAAGAAGCACTAGAGATTCAGAGGAGCAGGAGGGGTAATGGTAATATTCCAAGGCGGAGAGTACAGATATTATTTTATACTTATACTATATATTCCTATATAGTACTATTATTACTGCATTGAAAATGTTGTTGGGAAATATTCTGGTGAGAGAATGCGAATGCAGTCAAAGTGAGAGAATTTAGTGCATATATGGTGGATATAGCACAAACACACCGTCAAAAGAACCATAGCTGGAAATTAGAGCAGAGAGAAAGAGAGAAGGGTACACCAGAGCATACATATGATGAAACTTAAGTAAAATAAAACCGAAGTGTACGACTACTTCACAGATTGTTGCAATATATACACCATATTATCTAATGTCATTCTACACATGTACACATGGACTGTATGACTCTGACTATGGCTGTGACGACATAATGTGTCATGGTAAAGAGTGTTGGTGTTGGTGCTTGTAGAATGCAGTTAGTGTAGGTAGGTTCATGTTGTATTAAAGAATCAGTCTATTTCTAATCAGTTTGAGTACAGACTAGTATTCTTTACTACAGTGGAGTGTGCAACTGTACTACGGGACATAAAAGATTGAAAATTGTGGATGATGAGAAGTGCAATGTTGTTGTATATGGGAGGAGTGTTATATGGAGGCGATAAGCGAAGAGTTTCCTTGTGTATTACATTAAGTTACTTTAGTGTATGTAGTGTATGGCCATACATAAACCAAACCGTGTGGTACGATGAAGTAAACGTATTTATAATTCATAAGTAAAAGGGCAAAAACAAAACGCGATCAATAATACAAGTATTTTACGGTGGGCAACAAACATGAGTTGACTTGAGAAAATATAAGAGTTGCTTCTTATAAAGAGAATATTTTTAACCTTATTAATACTACTTACTTCTACACGCAGACAGACCTAGGAAGAAATCCACTGAACTAGATATGCACATTACACTCTTGCTCTACATTCTGGGGTAAATTTGATTGCACCAGAAACTGGGTTTGGTGATGATAACACAAGAATGGCAAATTGTACATGAAATGTTGTTGATGTTTATAAAGTAGACGAGAGGGAAAGAGAAGACATTACCTAACACTCGCACTATGACGAAGGAATAAATTATAAATGGATGCTTTTTGATCCTGTCTGAGTGCATATAGTGATATAGTTTCTTCAAGTTGGCATTTTGGGTTGGTTATGTTCTTGTGCTTAATAAATATGCAAATACAGTACGAGTATGTATAGTAATTTATGTGAGACAGAAGCGTAATGAAAATAATAGAATTTGTCCTGTGCATTATTTCTTAAGTTTTACTACGAGGTCAGTGGCAGTCGACGAAGT
Organism: Pogonognathellus flavescens; assembly: GCA_019776165.1. Taxonomy (NCBI): domain Eukaryota; kingdom Metazoa; phylum Arthropoda; class Collembola; order Entomobryomorpha; family Tomoceridae; genus Pogonognathellus; species Pogonognathellus flavescens. The sequence continues at coordinate 44,769 of JABASD010000290.1, read as the reverse complement.
TTAGTAATAACAGTATCGTATGAATGATCAAATGAATTACTTTGTTAAGACAGAAGAGAAAGCAGAAATGGAGTCATTACACAAATCGATAAAAGCTATGGATTTCCGGCTGTGTGTATACGCGAACAGAGTCTTTGTTGACTTTCCATCACAGGATTTTATTTTCCGAAATCCTTTAGAAACGACAGAAAAGGCTTATGAAAATTAGGTTACACATAGAATTAATCTTTTTATATTCCAACCATAATACCATGATCTGCTCTTCGGGGAAATGCCCCTATATACTTATTTAAATAAGTAATTCTCAACAAGCTTCTTCTTTTTAGTAATATCCATACTATAGACGTATGCCATGGCTCTCCAGATTAAATATTGAAGCTTAAGTACAATGAAGCTTAACTGTAGGATAGAATAGAAGAACCTGGTAACTTACTTCATATAATTTTATATCTGCTCTGCTTTTATTATTAGGTGTATATTTTTCGTTGTCAGAAACACGACTACAAACACACTCGTTCGTAAGAAATGTTTATTTAAGTAAAGAGGAGGGTTCAATAAATAAATTGGGAAATCACCTTAATGTTCCCATGAAAAAATGCAGGAGCCATTAGAACCGGGAGACGGAGAGGAGTAAAAAGAAGCAAATATGAAGCAAGTTTGGAAGTGTGACCATCTGTTAAATACTAAATGTCAATAGTAAGTCATTTGCTAGACTTTGTTTCTCGTATTATAAAACACAAAGTGTGTACGAGAGAAATCTCAGTGCAAGACTGCACCATGTATCAGTACACAGCTAAGACCTTTTGTACACAATTTGGCATTTAGTTATATAATAGACAACTGCATTGCAGTCGATCCCAGTCTTATACGTCTGAAAAACTCTTTGCTACTGTTCTCCAGTTATACACATACTCTCTCTCTTTCTCTCTTTATGTATTTTGTGTTTCAACCAGTATGTGAACTCTGTGTATTATTATAGGTGCTTAACTTATATGGCCCTCTACATATAAGTACATGGCATGTATCGCACTAAAGTACACACATTTACATAATATGGTTCTGTGTACGCAGTCATGTACGATTCTATTAATTGTAAATAATTTTACGGTATTTGAACATTCAATTTGGATCCTTATTACCTACTACATTGCATAAAACTGCATTTACTATATACACATACAATAAAAAGGTTTCTGCTTTTCATTTATATTTTGGTAGAACTCTATTTACGTAATTTGCAGGCTGATTAATTCTAAACAGCTCTGTTGCAGACAGAAAAACATTAAGTTTTATGTGTAATGTATGTAAATCTAAATTATCCAGCTTGTTGTCACATGTACAATTTGCACAAAACTATTTGAATACTTTATTTTAAGCAATTGCTTTAGGTATTTCTAAATACTAATGCAAATTAACATTTTATTTGTACTGCTGTAGCAATTTTACTGTTACCTATCTATAATAGTATGATTAGTGAAAATAGTTGTAAAATGAGGCAGGTTGAGATAATGGTAAAGATAAAACATTGGTGATTCTAGAATCTACTACGTTTGTGGATAAATTTGGTATTGATGACGATAATGCTAAGTAGTTGATTTAAGTGTTACTGGCGTAGCTTGGCTGATCGTCTATAGCTTACAGCTCAGTTTCATTTAAGCCAGATGTAGTTTCCAGCTATTTCCCTTTGAGATCTAAAAGAGATATGCCATCCCTACTTAGAGTCATTCTATAAGTAGTGCTAAAGTAGGTACAACGCCATAGACACTCAACATTGAGTGTATGTATTCACAGTCTCTTTAGTAATCACTGTGGAATTCTTACTCGTAGAGTTGTAGGTAATGCTAAGCAGGCAGGCATTATACTTACCCCATACATTTATATACAATTGCGTATTTTAAGCATTAACTCTATCGCGTCCTCCTCTTCTTCCACTAATACTAATAGATACATACGTAGTAGTGCTTTTGAAGTAAATACTATTGAAAGTTCCAAGACAGCACAAGTTAGAATTTTGGAATCCTCTTGTCGCTTTCCCACTTCCTCTTTCCTTTCCGTACTCTTCTGTCTGGTTAACTTAGTTTAGTTTTCACTGAACTGGACTTAGGCATTTGGAATTGGAGTTGTATGTAGTGGTGGAAGTGGATTTGAAACCTGCCAGCCTACCGTGTGCTCCTGTGAATTTAAATGACTCGGGCCAAGCTAGTAGTGAGAAGAGAGAGTGTGTACATGTCTACACATACAACAATACATATATAATAATAATATAACGACAGTCAGTATACCATATAGCTACTATATAAGTAGAGTAAATGTAAGTAACTAAAGTAAACTGAAGATGAGAAGAGGGCTTACACTTAAACCAACACAAAATGTAAGGCAAGTGTACAGAAACCCTAGACCATACTAAACTAACTTAAGAGCAATACTGCTACTACAACCAGTACTATTACAACAACCTTAGCAAAGCAAATCCAAGCTTACACAGCACAGCATGGCTGCTCGACCAAACCAACATAGAGCCGACCATGATCTAATTTTCAAACAAAATTGGCTGCGGTGTTTGTGGCAGTATGGTGAGTCTGGCCACGAGGTTGGATGTTTGTCACTCTGTCTTGTTGGACGCTTGGGTCAGGACGTGCGGTGAAATGAGATCTTCTGTCTACTTTACACATGACAGCCTTTCTCTTTAACTCCAATGCACTTGGATTGCTTCTAGTAAATTTAGAATTTGTTATTTGCATAAATGAAACTGCCATCAACTTTGATTTCATCCGAGACGAGGAGGTTGTTCGTGTTGCGTATGATTAGAATACAGTACATGCATAGGTAACTTTATTTAAGCCAGAATTAACCATACATTTCAGTGTATTGTCAACTTGAATAGAAATTCCCTCTCCTATACCGATAATCTAATAGTAATGAGTTTTTTAGCAGTCTTGAAATAAAATTTTTTTTGTGCGAGTCTATGCTGTAATACATTAATAGTGCCGGACACAGTCTCCATATTGTATGAATGAATCAAATAGAGTCACTACGATGTAGCCAGGATACTACGCTGGATTCAATTATTCCAACAGACAATTAGCCTTGTGCTATGTGACATTAATAAATGTACTTGTCATCTTCATTAATTTGATTTACTCGACTGACTGTGGCAATAGAAGTATTTTGTATATAGATTTGGATTCGTGCATTCTGATGAGCCAAAGAGACATAGACGTGTACGTATCTGACGCAAACCATTGTTATCCAGCCAAACACATCTGAAATAAATGTAAGCTATGCACTGTGCCATATTGCTCAGATGGGTATAGTATGTGTGGAAGTATGAACAACTCGTCCTTGAGATCTCAGTTGGTGCTTCAGCTTTTTCTATCTGCACCACCAGTGTGTTCATTATAGTTTTTTGTGAATTAATCTACCGTGTCCCCCATCACTGCTTGTTGGTTTCTTTACCTACTCAATGATGTTTTATGCACTGCTCTAAGAATAAATGTAAGTACCTACTTGGCACTTGACTGTTAGAATAATTTATTTGTATTAGTGGTTTTAATTAGTAGACATAGAGAGGATAAGTAGATCTTGTTAGTACATCTACATCTACACTAATAAATTATGCAAAGAGTTAATAACAATAAGATTTCATTGAATGTCATTTGTGGACATGTTATTGTTATTGCCATTAATTTTTCTATCGATTCTTCTTGTATGTGATATGCGGAAAAGGTATAAAAATATTCTGATGCAGGTTTGCAGGCATAGGCTAGGCTTTTTACATTTTTTGTTTCTCAGTCTTGATTTAGTTACTTTGCTGTTAGCTAATGGTGTGGGCTGATCTAACGTATTCACTGAACATGCAAATTGTGTACAACGAAATAAAAATACTTAATGTATTGCTTTAACCTTCAGAAATAATGGTTTTTATTTACTTGAACACAAAAAAAATCGCATTGCTTGTATGGTTTAGACTTTCTATAGATTACTTTCAAAAGTGAATTAATAAATTATGATAAATATACTACAGATTTTTTGGTTCCCCAATATTCATAAATGTGTAAATTCAAATTTGTAGTGATTCTCAGTTTTGGTAATTTGCACTACAAAAATTTTGTAACATTCAAAATTGAACAATTAAAATAATAAATTTCTTAATGGTATATAAACAGAATGACAGTAATAGCACGGTATACTGCCCTACAGTTTTTCCTTTACATACAAAAAAGTAAGTCGTTGTTATAAAATTTTAGTCTAGTTGTTTAGTACAGTCCTAGTTTATTGGTACAGACCTTAGTAGGAAAGTCAATAAAGACATAAATAAGCCAGACCTCAAATTATAAAGGCCAATGTATATCTTAGGCTTTAAACGTAAACTATTGATTTAATTAGCGAGCTTGTCTTGAAAAAACATTAAGCACATGTAGTTTAACTCATAAAGTTCCTTCTTGTTCGTTCATACGTGTTATATTGTATACTCCATCGCATTACGCATTATATATGAGATGAACCCAGAAAAAAGTCATAATAATGCTTCACTAGAACTAGAACGCTACAGCTACGCCTAAGTCCTCTCTGTTTTGTATTCTTTTCCTCATTCTGTGTTCAATTTATGATGAAATGAATGGGCAAGGAATTTAGCTATAGTTTGTTAATAAAGCAGTGGAGCATACAGAACGTAATGCCCCAAACGGTAGTAGTGGTTGAGTTTGCAGCAGCAGACTAACCTAATGTATGCAATATCAGTCTCATGCAGACCGGGTAATGCAGCGCAATATGTGGAATCTTATTAAGTAGTTTTGACTATGAGAATGCATTTATTTGCTAAACGCATGCCCATATCTATTATTTAAAACAAGCCATGCCTCCGTCATACACAAAGTCAGTAGAGCAATGCAAACCTTAGTTTTACAAACCTTGCATACATACTCCCTGTCACCTTTTTTGTTCACCTACATAATTTCATATCCGAAAAGTATGGAAAGGCAAACCTATTCCTATTTTGGTCATTGTGATATGTTGGCAATTTTGTTCTAAATTAATGCGAGTTGATGCACAAGTAAAATAATGTTACCGCACACAGAACCTAACCTCATAACCTTTCATCTCCAACCCACTCCAAATTGTGTCTATACCCAAAAACTATGGGTGGAAGGTTTAATAGCTTTATATTTACGTAATAAAGTATACAAGGAGAAAAGAGTCAGCCGCAATTATTACAGTGGAAAATTATTTTATTTATTAGCTCAAAGTATTAAACCTGAGACTGAGAGTTGAAGCTAATAAGGGAACTAATGGGGCTAGCTGGCATGTAGGTTCGACCCTTAGGAACGAATGAACCGATTTTTTTCTCATTATTTCTGAAAGGTAATTTTCTTTATTTACAACACGTTCAGACTCGTCTCTCTTTGACATAACATACTATCTGTATACAGTCAGAATGACAGAAAAGTGAAGAGATACTCCTCCTTCACCTATGTACTCCAGAGTTCTTTTATTCCTTAACAATCCCTACTTCCAACCTCAACTATAGCTGTAGACTTAAATAATATTATTACGACTCCACTCTATTCATAGTACGCACACCAAATACAACATATGATACCTACATGAAAGCACAGGAGTTTATGATGTGTGGTAAAATATATTTGGGAGTAGGGATGTTGCGAGTGTGTAGTAATATACCTCGGAAATCAGGGAATAAGCATACTTTGAGCAAAATCTCTCGTTATGTATAATAAATAATTATATATCATTATGATTAGAGAAGGTTGGAGTGTGAGGATGCATGTTCATGTTCGTGTTCATGCTCAACAGGACTTGAGTACTTATTATGAGCCTTAGTGCGATCCCCAATGGTAAACATTGAGTCACTGATCTATCCGATGCAATCCGTGTTTCCACTACGCATTATTGTTGTGTGTAACCCAATATAGTCAAGTACTGTATAATTTGAAGTAATATTATGCATGGAGGAGCAGCAGATGTGTAATGTAATGAAATATAATGTAATACATTGACAGTGGGGCTGCTACCACAATCTCAACCGTGGTAGTAAATACAATTTCGTTGTAGGCTGGAGAAACTTTATTATATTTGTGAGTCGAGTTGACTAGCTGCATTCGTTGCATACGAATTTCAAAGGTATTGTAGTAGGACTCCAGTTCTATTGCTGTGTATAGTATAGAACGTCTAATAAATGCGTATCTTGAGGCTGAAAGGATGCCTTACTATTTTGGTTATCCTCTGATGAAGAAAGGACAATGAGCAAAGTAGGTAGTACTTTACATCTGTTGGGATCCTTAGGATTTTTCATAGTTAAGTGAAGGTTTCCTTCACTCACACTGACTTGACAAGACCTGACTAGTTGATGAGAGAGTAGATAATATCGTGTTACTAGATGGGGAATGGGGAGACTTTGTAGCTTTAAGCTATCTTACAACTAAACGTTTTACTATTTTGTTTTGTTCATTGTAAATTTTAAACTGCAAACGTTTGTAAAACCTGAGTAGGTATTAGGTATATTGTATTGTATTGTGCCTATATACATTTTAAGGACACATGTATGTCACCCAATTTTTGCAGGGAAAATAATTATTCCATATTTATGTTAAGCCTAATTAAATAATTCACCTGAGTAATATGAATCAACATATTTAAAAATACTCCTTAAATATTATTGGGGCACTACATTCACTCTGAATTTTATATCCTGAGATTATTACAATTTTGTTAATCTTCTAACAAAAAAATGCAATACAATATTAATGTGTCTGGCACCTTTTGTGAGGTAGTAGGTATACTTTTGAATAAAGTTAAATGGATTCTTGGATTACGAAGCAGTTCTACGTGTCTGAAAATGTTTTCATCGTGAATGTGAAGTTTTGAGTAGAAATGTGTATAGAATGTATGTAAAAATAATTAAGTTGTAGTTCTTCTGGGACTTTTTCATAAGTAGGCTAACTTCTTGCTACAGGATGTTTTCTCTAAAACACACTTCTAGAATCGTACTAAAGAAACTAGCAAGGGTTATGCTTACTTTTACTAGGGGACTACTAGGAGCCACGGAATACCAACGTGGAGAGAGGCTAAGTGAGCAATGTTTTTCTTAGTAATCTTAAACTGGGTCCTATGATAGTCTTATTAGCGTTAGCGATTCTCATTTCCCGGGTTGCGCCCACTCAGCTCTCACAACTCTTTTGGTAATTTGATTAATCCAATTTAGATCTGCAATCTCAGAGCAGTCAACTTAACTCAGAGCATCTCAGCTAACAGTTCTCTTGTAGTAATATGTGTATATATAGGTAACTTCCCCAGCCTTTCTATCTGTATAACCCAAGTGCTGGTGGAATCCTTAGAAGCGAAGAAAATACATTAAGCTCTGTGAGAGCTGACGGAGCTGTTTAGATTAGATAGGATTTTTTAATTTGCCAAAGGGCTCTTATTTGCACAAATAGGTTTGTTCCTTGAATTGAGTTTTGCCTTGTGCTTTTATAGAATACCTAAAGACGAATGCTTTCCAGTTTCTGTATATGCGGTCGACTATTTATATAGGTATATTATTTCGAGAATTATATAAGTAAACCATAAAAGTGCAATTTATCGCAGCTTATTTATTAGAATAAAGTATTAGAGTGAAAGGAAAGATCTACTACCACTTGAGTGTTCTTTAAGTTAAAGGAAACATCCTACAATACAATGCATACATACAAACAGACCACTTTAACACTTGACGCGTGTAACAACCACTATTGCAGCTGTTTGTGTATTGTGGCTGCAACCAGTCTCTCTTATTGTTAGTTCTTATCTGATTTGCAATATATTATTATAACAATTTGCATGGTTACATCAGATTTGAATGTAGACTTACATTGTGATGTCTGAATCCATGTTAGTTTCACAAACTACACAAGATTCGTTCGTGTCTGATGTCTCTGCTAACAATAAGAGAGCATAGTGCAGTGCCTCCTGCATGAGACTGTTTTATTAAATAGGCAAGAACGCGTGCAGTGTTTGTATTCAGAAAGGTACCTCTTTCTTTTCTCCGAATAATATTATTCTGATGCGAAATTGTCATGCACAAGGAAAAGTGGAGCAAAAAGTATAAAAATGCTGCACATGTTTGGGCAGCACCTAATGGTATAATATCCAAAAGCAATCTAAAAGTCAATGGTTTCGATTGCATGCTCACATAATATAAACAAGTTAAAAGCCTTCGTAAATGTAATAGGTAGTCAAAGCTTGTCTTGATTGATTGTGAGAAAACATCTGTCTGGAAAAAGCGAAATAAATTCTCCAAGGCAAAATTTACAGCTGCATCTGTATTCTGCAATTTACATTGCATGATTGCTCAGAAGATTTCTTTTGTTAGGTGAATACTCAGACTCACCGAAGTGGAAAGTATATTTTGCATTGCATGGAACTATGCACATGTTTGTGTCACGTTATGCTTACAAAACACAGCATGATACTATAAGGCAAAGTTAAGTGGCAATGTTTTAGGATTTTGTTGAAAATCGAAGGCCACAATACAATTCAATCTAGATTTATGAGGTTTAAATTGTAGGGAATCCTTCCGTCGAAACTGAAACGCTAATTGCTCTTCTCGTTCGTTCCCTGCTTCCCTTTATTTCTCTCCCAACACGGAGAAGATACGATGGGATGGAAGCAGCCTCGTGTCGGGAACTGAAGTAATAATGAAGGAATTTTCATTGGTACAGTAGTCGTTATAGTATTCCTGTGCATAGTTAAGTTAGCTTTGTCTTTGTCAAGACTCCTTACAGTTGCAGAGATGTGCAAGGGATTTACAAGGGCAAATAAGCTCGAGAGGTTTTACACTCACAGAGTTGATTTCAAATTTCCCATGAAGACAACTAGTCAGAGTTAGAAACAGACTCTTGAGTTCTGCTCAAGATACGTTAGTTGGTTATGGTGCAAGTACATATTGTACCTATAATACCGTAGGTAGTATAGCCCCTAACATAACACACTCAGGACGGGTTCGTCTGCATTTTATACATCGGATGTAGCGTGTGATGATGAGATGAGACCTTAGAGTGTGAGAAGAGAACACGTAAGAGCAGTGCAGAGTTTAGAGAGCAGAACACGACAGAGTCCTACTAAGACAGGATGAGAGCTATATATACGAAGAAGATCGGAGATAGCAACTGTTTCAGAGTGCTAATTTGAATTTTCATTCTCGCTTTCACGTCTCATTGCTCGTAGTCGTACTCTCGTCATGATAAAGGATTCCATTCAATATTGGGAGTATAAATTGTCCTATGATATTAAATGCTCTATATAAGATCATGGTCTTCTTGTACGTTTGCAGTAAGTGTATAACGCGTGTAAAGTGATATAATAGAACTTTCTACGAAAACACCATAAGAAGAAGGGTATTACGCCATGAAGCTACTGACTGACTTTATTTCAGATCCCTTGACTCTCAACTCCGTAGTTACGCTGTCTTACTGTTCTTCGAGCTTGACTAATATATTTGTGCAAGAGAAACTCATCATTTGTGCTTGTCTTCTTGCCTGCGTGTACGATACGTATTATATTATGTACATAGTCATCTTTCACCCTTCTTATCCATGATGATCCATATGGCCACGTCTCATTTTGACTTTGACTTGACTAAAATATTAATACGGCAAACAGCATAAGTTCACGCTTAACTATAATGGAAGTATTATGTAGAGCATTTCTATATATATTTCTATGTAGTACACTTGCGTAATAGAAATATTATGGTTGTGTACTTACATAAGAGATATATATATACTATGTAAGAGGTATAGTATATATATATTCATATTCGGGTGGGTTGGGTGTATAGTGTTTATTCTGGAGTATCTTAATACAATTTTGCTTGTTGTATAGACAAGACTGGGATTCAAATGACAAAATTTAAGTAGCTGTGTCTTGCGCTGGGAGAGTTGAACGTTTAATGTGTCCAAGGAATAATCAGTCAGTCACAGTGGGAGGCAAAGTAGTAAAATTTAATTTTCTGTAGTGTGCAGAGAGAAACTTGCTAATTGTAATAGAAAAGACGTTTGATCAACTAAGCTTAAGCTTAGTCTATGTTTTCGTGGCGACAGTAGATTTACACATTCGTCAGGCATCACAGATTAGAAGTTTTTGAATGCAGAGTTACCATTTAGAATAGAAATCAACGTTCTCTCTGTATAAGTAATAATTGCGTAGATACTGGAAATAGAAATGGAATTAGTTATAGTTTTATTGTGTTAGCTGGTGTATTAAGTTGATCTGCTGCGTTTGGCATCAAGGCTTTTAGCCAATATGAAAGACACGTAAATTGTAACGTAAGACATCTCAAGATTCTAGACGGATGCGATGATGATGACGCGAAAGAGGATGAAAATGGATTTTGTAATTCTGCGGAGAATTAAAGGAACAAAATGAAACTAAGACAGCCGCCTAATTTTATTGGGATTTTCTCCTAATGACTTTTGTTTGATGTTGGCTTGTCAGTGCCGAACCTTCTCATTTACTTTCATTTGACTTGACTTCAACTTCAGTAAGTTGAACTCTTGGCTAATGTGATCGTGTTGAGTGTGTTACGTAAGTTACGTCCTAGTCTTTGGTTATGCTGACGAAGTTAACGAATTACGCTTCTGCATCTTATAAGTATAATTTTTTGCATTATTACTCTCAGTATTAGTTAATACCTACTCTCTCTCTCTCTACTCATTTGGCTCTTGTCTTCCAATAAATTAGGATAAGGTTCAATTAAATTCAAAACCAGTCGGACTATATTCACTATTTTTGTTAGCAGAGAGAAGCACACAGTTATTTTTTTCTCGTTCTCTCTGTCTCATTAGGCTTCTTCACAAACTTTCCTTACTCCAACTTAATCCTTTATTATGTATTCATCCAATTAAGACGAAACTAACTCTATTGTGGTTTTCTGAATTACAGATGTTTTCGTGACGCACTGGACTGAAACGTAATACGCAACGTAACCTATAGCTGTGCCTGTGTTGTGGCTTAATCAACGGTGATTGACCCTCCTGGAATATCTCAAAATCCGTAAGTATTATTATTATACAAAATATTTTTTCATTTAAATAAATAATTAGATCAAATCATTGCATCTTCCTATGTTTTGTTTGGCAATTGATAGATAATAGGTACGTAAAGCTGCTTATAAACTTAGGTACCCTATTAAATAGTATATGAAGGTATACAAACATGTAGTTAATACGTGAACTAAATATACTATAGTGATAGTTTTACAGGTTCATATTACATATACATAATATATACCTAATTCAAATGACTGATGACTGTCCTATTAGAAATGTTACAGTTATTTAGAAGAATTGGTAGTAATAATTTCATGAAAAATACCTACATTTAGATATCCAAATTAGTAGTTCATACTGTCCAATTCTTTAGTAACACAATACGTTCATGTCATACTTTATGACAAAAACTGGTTCCCTAGTCCCTAATATGTTGCACCATGCAATATTTGTTTACCTTGTTGCTTTCCTCGATTATTTTTCGCATTTTCACTTTCCTCTGTGTAATTTAAACGAGACTAACGAGTGAGAGAGAAAAGAGACCTCAGACCTAAGCTGTAGTTTGTGGTTTCATTCCAGCTTGCAGCTGCCCATGTCATAAAAATGATTATTGCATTGTCGCATTGTAAGCTTGCATACCTATCCCTACCTACCTGACGTATAAAACATATACCTTTACTATACACATACCTAATCCATGCATGCATAAAACTCGTAACAGAACTACAGAACAGTAGTCAAACTATAATATTCTATTTAATGCAGGATTCATTGAAGCTCTTCGGTTGAATAATTTAGACCATGATAACTTGGGGTGACGTTGAGAGCAATGTCGTGTGACAATAATAATCAGGTCGCCTGATGGTCCCATTATTACTTACAACAGTTAATAGGAGACCACACAATACAGAATGCCATAACCATTACGTAATCCAATGTAAATTACATATACCTACTACACCACCATTACAGATAATCACACCTTGCCACATCACCTTATTTAACAACATCATAACGACAACAAGTAATATTAACCACCGAAATTCTGCCACAGTCACTATTTAAACTCTAACAATGTCGCATTCCCTTTTCGTTCCGTGGTTGTTAATTCGGATAGCAGGATTTTTACTATTGGGAGATTCTCTATAATATTTTATACCATAAAGAATAGTTTGCTGTGGTATTTATTTAGTTCCTAAGTAATTGTGTTGCGACTTACGATGCATCGCCCTGTGGATGTATAAGTCCTGGTAGAAGGAAGAGAATCGTACTATGGTGAATAATGCACAATATGATTTCAAACAAAGGCATATAGGGAAGCTAAAGACTTAGTGGTCGTTGCATTAGGTGCCTTATCTTGAGCTTATCTTTATTTCATTTCATTCTGAGCAGATCAGAAGGACTGTAGTATGTATACGCATATAACATGTACATTCTCTTCAATCTCGTTACTGGCTTTGCTTTGGTTTAGTTTTAGTTACTACTGGTACTCGAATGATGGTGGTTGGTTGTCGTGACGTAGAGCAATAGTACTTAATGTGTTTGAACATCCTTTTATGAAAGACATAAAAATTTAAGTAATAACACTGTGTACAAGAGACAGTCAAAAGTGGAATAGTACAGAAGAGCATTAGCACAGCCACGAGTAACATACGGCCGCGGTGCGGGCAAGTAGATAAGAGCTTATGATTATGACCGAAAGTAAAGAGAAGAGAGAAGCCGTAAAAATTTCCAGTTATTATTACACTATTCTTATGCCTTGTCGTGTTTGCCTCCGAGTTTTGTTATCTTTCACACCTTATATTTACGTCGAGAGAGAGTGAGAGGTGTAACGGTGTAAATGTAGAACTGTAGCGGCTATGGTGGTTCTAGTCTCCGAATTTGTGTGTATGGTTTACATTTGTTGCCATGTTGGAACTTTACACTGGTCTTTTCTCATCTAGGCATTAGTGTGCCTCAGGAAGTCATTTGCTTTCAGTTTTAAAGCTATAAAATATTTTCGTTACAGAAACGAGAAAGCAGAAATAAAACAACACATTAGTACACTTACAGTAATGTGTATATGTGACTATGAGAAATTTTCTCTCCTTTGCAGTTAAGTAGCTGTGAATTCCCTTCGTATCTCCACCAGTCCCTTCCTTTCCTTCCTTTTAGTTGTTGTGTGTTACTTATGTTATGTTCCCATGTTAGCTTCTATGTACCTTTCAGCGAAAAGCAAAGTATTAAAAAATAAAAGGAAATGCAACCTCTCATGTGTCATGACAGAATGTCATCTCATCAGTTAGCGTTAGTTCAAAAGATACGTTACGAGAGATACAGATAAAGGTCTCTTTTACCATTGAAATAAAAACCTACATTATGATTTTAAGGAGCTGTACTTCTACTAGTGTCAGCCATAAGCTATGTATATGAGTGTGTCTTCTTGGGTGTGTTATCGTGTTTTTGGTGAGTTAAGTTACGGAGCAAAGTCGAGCTAGTGCTTTTGAGAAGCTCTTTGAATTCAATTTTCGGTACAGATGAAATGTCATGTCAGCTGGGAAGCTGAGAGATCTACTTTTGGTTATCCATCCAGTATCTTATCTTCCTGTTTTTGCTGATTTCCTCTTTCCAATTTTAACTTCGTCTAGACATCTTGAAGTTTATTGTCCAAGGTAAAGACACCAAGTCTGAACATGAAATCTCACATTTTGTTTTCATTAGCAGGATTGTTTGTACCGAATTGTACCATTAGATCTAAGGTATCTAAAATGAAACATTGTTATTAAATTTTAAATAGTAATTTAACACGTAGCTTTACTTGATACTTGATTTTGCAATAATATTATTGGGGTAACCAAGTGTAGCTTAACTGATGCTAACTGTTGTACATTAATTTGTAGGGAAATTCTACTGAATTGATTAACATTTTCTGAATTCTAATAAAATCTTAGCGAGGGGAGAAACTTGAGGGAACGATTGAAGAAAGTTTAAAACTATTTTCATTTGTTGCCCTTATACACATTCACTAAACCTAAATTATATTCCTCTATTATAAAGATTGAATACACTGTGTATCTGTATTAAATTGTTCAGATTTTAGCAGTTTAGCTTTTAAAACAAAGTTCGACTGTATAAAATCACTTTTAATTGTCTTTATTTGACATTTTACATATTATGCGGGTTGTACGAGTGTAAACGGTTTATGATCGTACATATGTTAAAGTAACGCATACACGCAAACACATTCACACACACGCAGAGTAGAATTGGGACAGAAATACCTGGAACAGACGGTCTGAAGACCCCTCCGGTAAAATAAATCTCTGTTCGCCAGTTCAAATATTTTGACACAGAGTGTAATTTTTGAACTGCTCGAATATTTCCACCTTAAACACTCGACTCTCGTCATCATCAAATTGTAGCTTGTCTTTTAGTAGTTTTTTGTTTTCAGTTAGTTACAAGTCATGCCAGTTATGTTGCGTTTATTAGGCAGCTTTCTTAGCTTTGCGGTAGGCATTTGTCTTGACTTTGACTTGGAATTTGCTCAAAGGTATTTTCGTTTCTGTATTATAGCGGCAGACGTTTTCTCTGAGAGAACTCACAATTCTACATAAGATCTTCTACAAGGAATACTTAGCCAGACTTGACTTAAGCCGCGTGTCTTTTGTTTTCACACATAATACTCACAACTCACACACAATGTTACTTTAAGCAGAAAATCTTATTGTTCCTTAAGCGTGTATACTATCATGTATATATTAACATAAGCGTATACTTATGCATAATATATATGTATATAATCTCATCTACGTGATATCTTTATAGGTATAGAAGGTGTTTTGTTATATTAAATACGGTCTAACCGTGGAAGAAAAAGCATTTGACCTAAAATGATAGTTTTTAGTGTGTCGGTGCATCAGTCCTTTTTTAAAGCGTCATCATTTACAAAAGTAAGGTCGTGGGTATAGAAAATATATACAGACACAGCAGTAGGTGTAGCTCGGAGTCACAAAGAGAATTGCCTTGCGAAAGGTAGAGCGTGTCTTTGATGAAAGGGAAAGACAGAAGAATAATGCTCAAGTGTTTTCCAATTCCAAAAAGACAGGGCATTAATTTGAGTCGTATTAGGTACCTATGGGGAAAGAAGGAAGTGTACATAAAGTAAGTATAAAAGCACTAAAAGAGTCAGAACCATGTAGCTTCACTTTTAGCCATGAATAAGAAAAGTGCACTGTAGTAGTAATATCAAAAGTGCTTAATATATTGTAATACAGAACTGTTATGGCATATATAGTACTGTGGGATGTCTACTGAAGATAGTATAATGGTATAAAAAGGGAGCTGATGCAGAAAGACTTGGAAAATGAGGAAAAGTACACCAGAAATAAGTAGAATGCAAGTTAGACTTGAGACGAAGAAGACGGGAAACCTCATAAATTAACCATGTTGGGATAAGGAGAGGACCCTGCTGGGACTTGAGGAGACCCCATTCTGTCGACATGTCGGCACGGCACCGTGAAACAAAAAGAATATACATAAATCGTGCAGGAATTGAATCCTTGATTTGCCGTTGCTCTCTTTTGTTCTTCTGCCTGTCTACTGCCTTACAATATACCTAAATATACTTTTTTAATGTAAATGCAATGTTAGAATCGACTAGCATCAAAAAGACCTGTAATAAAATACTTACAGCTTTAAACTCGTCTATAAAATGAATTTCTGAAGAAGACGAAGAAGAAGGTCTTCATGTGTGTCTCTATCGACTCGATTAGTTACATTTGTGCTGCTTTGTCTTTGATCCAATGATTTTTATGCACTGAATGAAAATCAAATGGTAATTGAAATACATGCGAAACAAAACCGAATGTATGGAACAAAGGGAACGTTATAGGCAAGAAACACTATTAGTAAAGTAAGACTCGTCTTTCCGACGCTAACGAAACGAAATCCATCTATTATTCATCTTGATTCATGATTTTTACGAACTCAGGCTTATACCTAAGGTATGCATGCTATATTAAACATAATATAGGTATTATACACTTATAACTGACGTTTTTATATTATACACACTCACATTGTATGTTATGAGTGCGTAATGGGCTATGTGGTGATGAGTTTGGGTTAAAAGACTTTATGCGCTCTCATAGAGATGAAACTCATCTTAACTTAAATATCCATCACTCCTACACATAATAGTTATGTGCGAGAACTTTTTTCTCTTCTATTTTATTCCCATCTTCATTCTTGATCGCTTTTCCTCTCTCTCTCTCTCCTTCTTCTTTACAATAATTTCAACTTCCTATTTTCTTGATATAAGTCGAAAGGCATTACTTTCCCTTTCATCAGCTTTCCTTCTTTGCTCTACTTTTGCCTCCCAATTCTAGTTAATGACATATTCCGTTCGTGTGACTATACTTCGTGAATGAATGAATGAATCATTGAAGGTATATATCCTGGTAGTAACATGTGTATATGACCTGAGTGTAACATTTATACAGACTTTACACAAGACAGTTGTTAAACTACTAAAACTCAACCCGGACTATTTTACTGTCACACAGGACGCATTCCTTGAAAAATGTGCGTTCGCACAAGTGCGTTTTCTTTCTTTGATTCGTCGTAGGGATTCTCTTGCGGTTCGCCTTCTTTTCTCTTCAATGCTTTTGATTTAAATAGATCAGAAGTGACTTTCCCTTGTACGATGTAGTGTAGCAGGAGTAGAAGAGTCTTTACGTCTAACCCTTTGCGGACGAATTGACAAAACCAGGAAACGCACAGGGAAGACTGGAAGAAAGTTTACTGTCACTATGCGTGAATGGTGCGTATGAACTTATAAAGAGAACATAGAGCAGTACATACACAACTTGCGAGAGCATTTGCACTGATTTTAGCCAAAGTACCGCACATGCCGAAGAAAATACTATTATATTGAGGGAAAGTGAGGAAGGAAGCTTATTCAGGAAAGTATTACTACTATTTCAGTTCCCTTCCCTCCTTTCTGTCTAAGAGAATCCATCTGATGCAATAGAAGTGGCGGAGTGTGTGTTTCGACGTACGTACAACTAACTTAGCTACTCTGTACACCCTTGTGCATAAGTATATGCTGCTGAAACACATATTATACTGATACTGTCCATATATCTTAGTGCAGCTGCAGAATTAGTATAGTGAAATGTCAAGATACTACTTCTATTGGAGAAAGTGTAGAAAGAGAGTGGAAGCAGCCGAGCTTTACGACTCTCGATGGATGTGTCCAATTTCCTGAAATGGATTAGCGATCGCGATCGGAGATCTGGCTTTGAGGTGAAATCTGTCACAGTCACCGTATGGAGTCTCTGCAAAGTGCAAATGGCACTCTTCTACTGTTTTACGTTCAAGCTTTACTGTTTTAACACTTCTGAAGATCTAAATACTTTCATACTTCTAAACAATAAGTTGTACTGTACAATATAATTTTATATGTTGCATGCTTAGAAATGAGTACGTGCAATGCAAATAAGTATTAGATTTCATTGTTACTTATGTATATACCAAGCAGACATGTTTTAACATAAATTGCAATTGCATGAAAATCATGTTGGTAGTGATACGCAAGATTTTAATAACAATGGATTTGCGGTACGAAGTTTATTATTTATGGAGCTTTAACACGTGTATGACTGAAAGGAGGTTGTCATTTTAGTTTTCTGGTTGTGTGACTTTATTTTGTTGGTTGATGTTTTCAAACCAGGAAGAGACAAAAATGGGACGAAGAAGAATCATTGAGCTGTTTGTTGGATTGTTGACGGTTTGAAAAAGAACTGCAGAATAGCATTGCACGACCAACAGTGATACTGAATGCAAAATAAAGAACAGTAGTATAGGTAGTATAGGTACTAGACTACAAATGTATATATAGCAAAGCCTTAGAAAAAAGTTACAGTGAAAAAAATATTGCGGAAATCCATTCTGAATTTTTTGCTTTCTTCTTGCCATCATGAAGTTGGTTTGTCTACGAGTCCAGTGGTCCTTGTAGTAAGTATATCTGGGAAAGAAAGTACAACTGTGTACACTTGCTTGGTTTTGCAGTTCTTATCTCGTTCACATGCATAGATTCTATTTACAGAGTGCGTTAGTACCATTATATGCTTAAATATAGAAGACAGAGTAAGTGTGGATGTGGATTTACTCTGAGAATGTCTCTGCTGGCTACAGGATGGCGAATGAAAGTGAGAGAGAGAGTCAAGCCGAGGCAAACCAAAGCAACCAAGAGAGAAAGAACATAATTTATTTCTCTTTTTTCTTTTTTCGATATTTGCAGTCTTCTTTTCCTTCTTGGTTGTGATTCTGGATCTATCTGGGTGGTTTTTCTTCCTCCTCCTTCTTGTGGTCTGTGTCATTCAATTCTACAGTTCCATTCTCAAAAGTCGTGGTTGATTCCGCTCAAGAAGTACTAGTCATATATATGATCATACCTATATATTACAATCTTATTTCTTCACAGTATGTATATCTCCAGTAGTAAACCAGCAGTAAAGTAAATACTATTGCATGTACGTAATACGCTGTTACTTACCCGTTGTTCGGAAATGAAACGGAACTTAGCTCAACTTAACTGTGAGATATGTTATGGAATGTTTTTTCTTGTGTGTCTATCAGTACACTTAGGTATATCTGCACATACCACGATGCACGTATATAAATAGCTACAGTATATTTTATACTATAGTACACTTATGCAGTGGAAAAGTCGAAAACTATTTCTAACGGAGAGAAAGAGAGAGAGAGATACAGAGTTCTGTATCTTACAAGTTGAAGTTAAGCAAAAGGCTTCAAAAAGCATGGAAATGAAGAAAGGAAGGAAGGAAGGGAAAAGGCCATGGCGAAAAGGAGCAGAGAATGAATTATGGAAGAAATTTACGTCGATAAGACTTGAAATGACTTTGTCGTCGGAATGCTTCCAATCTATCATTTGTCAAATTAAGTCCTCCTTATCACTATCCAATCTCTCGACTGAATTACCTACACTCCACTCCTGCCGACTTAAATTCACGCTTTATTATGCCCGCTTTTCTTGTTCGTTGTGTGTGTGAGCTCATGATGTACATTCTTGGAAGTGAGCAGAAGTGCTAGAACTAAAAGTAAGGTCGTTAGCATATATAGCAAA
Source organism: Pogonognathellus flavescens (assembly GCA_019776165.1). Lineage (NCBI taxonomy): Eukaryota > Metazoa > Arthropoda > Collembola > Entomobryomorpha > Tomoceridae > Pogonognathellus > Pogonognathellus flavescens. The sequence continues at coordinate 25,599 of JABASD010000290.1, read as the reverse complement.
AGTACGAGCACTACTAGTGCATTTGTGTAATAGTAGCAGTTCAAGTGGCTCTCTATGGCCGTATCAATTTCAGATTCACGAGTTACATGCATAAGTAGAAAGTAAGTAATGCCGTAACTTAGTGCCATACTGATGTGTCTAAATGTGATTCTAACTCAACCCTACGTTTGGCCTCATTTAACCCTTTCTACACAACTACTCTTTCTTTCGCTGTGTGAAGAACGGAAATTCGAATTTTTTTCGGACTTTTCTACTTAATCCCTCTCAACTAGCTTTTACAGTAGAGTTCCTCAAGTCAAGACTCAAGAGTTCTCAGAGCTTAGTCTCATTCTTAAACTGATGTGACGACGAGAGTGAATGGAATAGAATACGAAAATAAAATTTCCACAGTATCAGAGAGGCAAGTTCATTTGTAGGCCAAAATTGAATGATACGTAAGTAGAGTACTTATGTATACGTAACAACTACTGGGTCTGCCTTGTCACGTATTTCACTAGTATTCTTATTGTTATAGGATAGAAGTTAATATTATATAACTAATGTACTGTGAGACATAATAACTAGTTGAGCCATGACTAACTATTTGTAACTATGAATTAGAATACAAAGTTTGGATTTAATGTGACTGATTGGAGGAACGTGTATGACTCTCGTAGAAGTTCTCCAGTGTCACAGTTGATATTTAAGACAGCAATGCAATGTGATTTAAATGGGCTTCTCCTGGCAGTAGTTAACCAAGTGTAACGGACAGGGAAAGTGCAGAGATCCTTATGGTCTCTGTCGTATCTGTAGGTATCCATTTAGATTCCTTTTTGATTGGGATTCATTTTCCTACTCAGTTAATATCACAATGTGCTTTCCAACTTAGGCAAGTGTAAGAGTGAAGAAAATGAATTGTGTGTAACTCTTTTTCACTGTAACTTCATTGTGTAACTGTAATGGATATGAACTCATTCTCATTCTGAATGACTTGTAATAAAATACTGGCATTGTAGTAGTTGTACACGATTACGGTGTACCTGCTACTACTATTGTGTTTCTTCCATCTGTACTTACAGTACAGTTGCCATGATGTACGAGTACGGCAGATAATAATCATCAATTATTTCTTCTTACTAAAGAAAGAGTTACTTCAGATTTAAATTCAAACTCTTTATCATTGTCGAGATAAAAAGCTGTTTTTGTCACTCCAGGTGCGAGTCATTCATAAGATGTGAAAATAAAGTGCTACCAAACAGAGCCTTCATTATCAGACACAATCAATCTCTCCTTAGTAATGCTACACATATAATATGTGACATTTATGCATCAACCTTATCATGCAACATGAATGTTGTAATACATTTCCAGCAAACAATCCGTACACGCTTTCAGCATTACCTAGAGAGAGTTATTATTAACAAACCTGTAGCATGCACGTTTAGGAACGTCTCTACTAATTTTGCAGTAGGCAGTAGGTATTTTGTATTATTATAGTGTAAAGACGTACTCACATTCTTGAACACTAAAAATTAATGATTCCAACATAACAATTTTTTTTAATAAACCAAAATGCAAATTTCCACCTACGTGACAATAATGATTTGAATATTATTCTAATCAAACTGGAAAGTAATATCGACATTTTAGTGTAAATATTATATTCTTCAAATAAATTAATCTTCTTCACTTCATGTACTTAAGGTAGCTGATGCCAATGTATTGTATTAGCAAACAGTTATAGGATGTTGCTATTTCAAAAAACTCACAGCCAATGACTTTGTGTTATGCTGAATATGCAGTAAACAATCATTTCAATTGAACTGCTCTCCGATTTCCAACATCAAAAGAAATTATTTCATTTCCAGTACACGGGTAGATGTACTAAGAGATGAGTTTAAGTAAAAGAGAATGGGAAGGACGAGTTATTATGAAGAGTAATTTGTAATCAATCGGACATTCTCCCGCGGGATTTTGTTTCAGTTTCTTGTTGATTGACTGCCTAGGCTGCAGTGAAGGAAGAGTGATCGTGATGAGATTCGAACTCAATGTAGCATAAAGCTAAACTATAGTTATTGGCCATGTACAAAACTAACACATTGAACCTATGCAACATGACAAGAGAAAAATAAGTTTGTATGAATGGTCTACCATGCATGTTCATGATATGACTCTTCCACGGCCAATTTAGTACAATATCTTATGTTTCCCAATGATGGAAAGTAAATAATATTGCTAAATGCGCAAAGTACAAATGATGAATAAAATAGAAACTGATGCCTTAATTGATGGAAAAGAATTTATTAGAAACAAAGGAAATGGAGAAGTTGAGAACATTTAGTTCGCAAAAGTAAAGAGTAAGTATCAAAGAGTAAATAAGTAGATTAAAGAAGACAAAGAAGTTGAGATAAGTGAAAGGAAGCTACCCAGTATCTCAAGGGAAAAGACAGTTAAGGCAGGTGAATTTCCTTTTTACTATTCAGTGGAATGGAAAACAGATGAATCGGCAGAAAAGACATGGGTGGATATAACTCATCATATAACTGTTGTATGAACACACAAATTGTTTTCAATCCTCTAAGTATGCAGAATTGTGACATCTGTATTAATTGTAATAAATTATATATTCATATTATGTCAGAAAGAAAAGGAAGAAATTGAAGTATGACTAATAATTATATTTATTTTATTGTAACTTAATTGCAGTTACAAAATCCAAGAAATACATGTACAATTTAGTTTTTCAGTTGATTTATTACAGTAAAGAACAATTCTTACAGTACAGTACAAATAATTTGACCACAAAATGAAAAATGTTTCTTAAGAAGAGGCTGTGACTTTAATAAATGTGGTGGTATATGTGTGTAGCTATATTGAACATTTCACATATTCAGCAGTTAAAGCAGTATATTATTAGGAAGTTAAAGTTTAACTTTTATATATTACGTTACGCAAAGTAGGTACTATTTATAGTGGCTGCGCACAAAGTAGGCAAAGCGCTCTCTTTCTCTTGAACTTAATACAAATGAGCAAGAAATGGGAATGACTGTGATGAAAGCTGAGTGAAATGAATTGAAAGGAATGAGATGGGATTGTAATAGAATATGAATAAAGGAGGTGAATGGATTTGAGCAGAATGGAGAAAGGATTTATTCGAGAATGGAAGGAATAAATAGTTACGTGTGTTTAGACGAATAGGTCGTCTTGCAGAATGCAATCATTTCTCTCTTTTTCCTTTAGTTTTTCTTAAGTCTATTAATACACATAATATACTTCTGCTATTATGGCAAAAGTAAATCTCACGAAAGTAAACTACCATAGGCACATACCTACCTAGTATACTTTTATATCATACTTAGGAATATAATGACTTGATAGTGTGTGAATGCATATCAAGGCCCAAATTATATTCATCATGCACCGAATTGAGTCCTTTTCTGTTGAGTTTATTACGTAGTAAAGAGTAGACGTTCTATAGTCAGCAGTATATGTAGTAATGACGAGCCATTAAAAGGCAGGAGATGATGGAAATAATTGAAAAAATGGTTAAGAGTTTTTCCGGATGAGTTGTAGGGGTTCCACTTTTCTTCTTTTACTCTCGAGTGCTTTTACAATTTGTTTGGTTTGAATTTAGGTTGCTTTATGGCTATTAGCGTAGAGTCTTCTGTTTCCTTGTTTTCAGTTTTCATTAGTGAGTATTTCAAATTCTACTTTCATCTTCAGGGTGTTTCATTTTCATATAAATCAATTTAAAGAAAATAAAGCATATTAATGTCTTTTACCACGCTACATCACACTACACCACTAATATGCATTACACCCCGCAACTTTCATTCATCCACACAAGTTCAGAGAGCAAAAGAGGGGAGAGAAAACTGAAATGGTACTTGAGAGAGACTCTCTCTCTCTCTCTGATGAAAATTAAGATGGAAATATTAATGGGTTGCATGAAAGAATATAACGTACACTAATACTACTCTTTTCTAGTATATCACCCACAAGAATACCTAATTCTTCACATATACACAGACCAAGCAAAGTTTTCATTTTAACCTAGCAAAGCAAAGCAAAGAAAGCCTTGCATCCTAATACTAATATTTGTATAGTGATAATTACCGCCTGTATAGTTTTATACAGTCCTACTATTCATTAACTCATTCATGATTAAGATTACTTATATAGAATGGGTGTGTACTATTAGTTTAGTTAAAGTATACTCCAGACACAACACAGAATAGAGACACAACAATAAATCTTCAATGAAGGATGTACAACTGCCAGAGCAAGACCATTGCAGTATGTTAAGTATGCACGCAGTCTTTTACAGTTAGAACTTCCACTATATATAAAAGAAAACGTGAAAAGCAAAGAGAATTTAGTAGTAGGATCTTTCAGGCAACATGCACAGTCATGATTAGCGTTAATAAGCTTAAGTTGTATTGTAGTCATGCAATGTCCAAGTGCAAAACTCATTATGTTCTGCTATCTTTATACACTTTGGCGAAATCACTTTGTTTAATGAACTATTATGGCTATAATAAATGTGTGTGCATTATGTGTGCACACAGAGAGAACTGCTGTAAGTGAAGTTCAGAGCAGTCCCCTTGGCATTGCACTCAATTCATGCTAAAGCCAAGATTCAATGTCAAGACAAGTTTGTTGAAACTCAACCAAAGAAGTAGTGTGGTATACCGAGTCTCAAGACTCAAGACCATGATTTCAATTGTGTATAGTGTGTAAGTATTACGTGTATTATATATGTACCTTCACAGAACTGAGTACTGGTATGTATGTGGTGTGTGTAGCATTAGTAGTGTCATTCTGCATCGTGTGAGAGAACATGCAGTGCTAATTGCCAAGCTAACCTTGAGCATTCCTCTAGGAAAGCTTTTTAGATATACAAAGTATATGCTCAAGCCCGCAGCTGACTTTTCTTGACTTGAGTCGAAAAGTGAGGGAGTGGGAGAGGCGTGAGAGTTGGAGTTCAGTAAAAGTTCTTGTGTACTCGGTGAGTACTTTTGCTTGCTTTCACTTGAATACTTTCTGCCTAGCTATTCTTCATTCAACAACGTCACTACTACTACTGTGTCTCTCTTATTTTCTCACTAACTCATCTGTATAATGTATAGTAGTAGACATATTATATATAAGTACGTAATGCCTGCACACTATTGCTACTAGTACTACTGTGGTAAAAGTTTTAATTGAGTTGGCTCGTTCTGTAGAGTTTTTGGGTTTACACGAGTCAAGTAGACTTACTTATAAATTGAAGTGGTTTGGATTGTATTATTATTGAAGTGTAGCAATAGTGTCTTGTCTGTTTACGAGTCTTCTCTTGCTGTGCTGTGGTGTGGCATGAGAAATGGTAGTGGCAGTTTTACATTTGAGTTTGTGTTGTGTTCTGTGTACACAGAAGAGTCTCGAAGAGATGCTACTGGTAAATGTGTATCCATTCGTGCTACGTGATACTTGCAACCGTCAATTACGTAAAACTCTGTAATTGCAGTAGTCAGAGAGACTTGTGTTTTATAGATAGGTACTATTATATTTTATATAGTCACTTCACTTGGAATTTGGCATTCGTGTGGTCGTGTTGGTAGTGTTTGGGCTGAGTGTGTAAGCTGTATGGAGTTAATTGTGGCAAAGTTCATTACCTAGAGGCAATTTGTTAGCAAAATTCGTAGTGACTTCCATACTCCAATGAGTTTCCCATATCACTATTAAACCTAAACGCGAAAAGAGTATTGAAAAATTACTTCCAGAAGTTTGTTCCACGTTTAGAGTATTTTAAAGAAGTTGGGAATGAAATAGTACTCGTTAAAATTGTACATATCTGGAGGCAGTATAGAGTATAGGGGCATTCATATTGTAGCAGCATATCCCAATCATGAGTAGCATTAAAACTAAAACATTTGGCTGTCGATGAGTTTACTATATTATGTAGATTGCTTCAGGCTGCATTGTATAGTAAGGATACAGGTTACAGAAAAGTAATTAAGGAGTTTATTAGTAGTTACACATTGAAAATCAATACATGCTATATTTACTGGCGGATAAATGATTTCCGCGTGAAAAATTCATATGAAGTGTAGGTAGATTGTTTAGGTTGGGTTGTACAATAATGACAATTGTTATGAATGACAAACAAACGTACGTGAATATGATGCAAGTAAAATCAGTAGAAATTGGTAGATGTAGAATTGATATACCTACTAGTGCATGAGTACGTAATATTTTTGGTGCTGGCCGAATTGTCTAAATGTTTCCGCAATTTCTTGCTAGTGGTACTAAATCTACTAAAGATAATAATTCTTGTGGGTTTCCTCTACGTGTCAATAGATTTGGTTTGCGAAGCGAATATCCTTCGCTGTTTAATCTTGTTATATATGCCTTGTAGCAAATCAAAATTGAAAGAATCGGGTCAGTAATAAATGACGAGTGTATCATTTTCTTATTTAATATAAGATTATCATATAAGATATTACCACGTTTACGTCGGTCTGATACTGATAGCAGTACCTACTACTTATATAGACGACTCTTAAGCATTATGAATTGATTTACGCTCCCCAGATAGCAACAACAAGATATTTTTACTTTTAGCACGACCACGACCGTACTTTTAGTATGAGTAGGTAGTATGTACCTAAGTATAGTATTATTACTGTTGTACGAAAAAGTTAATCATAGAGAAAACAGGACCAATTGTTTGGTGTTTGGCGAAAAATGACTTTTGAGAAAGTATGATGGGGAAGTCTTCAGGAAATCGTGTGGGAAGTTGGCCAAAGTCAACATTTTAATTTATGACGCCGAAAACGATATAGAATCCTATAAATACTTTATGGACACAACTAGCGATAAACACATTTCTTTTAGCCTTCGTGGCAAATCATCAAAAGATCCCCCAGTTGCCTTGTGTCATTGCGTGTGTAACTAGAAAATTATTCAATCATGATACTCCGAATAGGTATGTACAGACAAAGTGCATTTTTATTCTTATTATAATAGATAGGTTCCACAAAAAATACTATTTTACTACAATCAGAATCTGAACATTGATGTTCTTTCATACATACGAACATCTTGCATGCATCCTCATTCCTCATCTCGTGTCAATGCTTCATTAAAAGTTCAAATAAATATTCCGACAAATAATGCCATTCGATTAGCTGTGGGCGATTGATTTTTTAGTACACATAGAAGAATCTGGTGCATTTATCTTCAGATTCTTGAAGAATTCTGTTTTAGTATACGTATTTATAGGTATAACATAAAAAGTAATTGTGCTGGTCATGTAAAATCATGTAGAAGATTTAAATGGGTCGTAGAGCGTTTGATGTGTGTGGTTTTCATAGAAGCTGAAAGTAGCTATATAGAATAATAATAATATAATCGTATATAATAAGCATGAACAATGCATGTGCTCCTTCTCCGTCCTTATTGTAAAGTGAAGTAATATTGTGTTTACAAAGAAAGTAAGCTATTATCATAGCTTGACAGTTTATCATGCCACATGGTTCGTATGATTCGTAAAACATAAACGATGAAGTCGAGGTTTTTAGTGTTCGTCGATCGCTGCGGTTTATTTTGTTTTTGATCAGTCAAAGTAAGTCAACTCAGTCAAACTCCATCCCAAAGTCTGTTAAATCAGCTTAAAATATATAGACCATGATGAAAATGGCTGTTTCTGTATTTGACTACATTGATCCGATATTATTTTCACATGCCTGCTCTATTTTTGCTCAAGTTGATTTCCAAATAATTGCTCCTGACTTGCGGCATTTTCTGTTTTCTGTGGAGGTTTAACCAAAGTTCACTATTTGAATTAAACACAATAATAGCAGTAGCAGCAACTTGGCCTGTGGAGATACGCGTCAGTCATGTTCATGGAAGCCCTTCTGCTCCTATGTTATTATTGTTCCGAGAATTTCGTACATACGATATCTCTATGCTACTTCCAAATAGACTTCTACATTATGTACATGCTTACTTAGTAGTAGTAGTATACATACATCGATCTTCATACGTGTATTTACACATACCTATATGTACATATTTTTTGTGTAGATAACTCCACACACTTCTATACCAATATAATACACTGACATGTTATTTCATACTGCAGATGGCTTTTACGTATTATACCATAATGCCAGTAAAAGTACTACTGTGTATATTTATTATGTATGTTCACGTGTGTACGTACTATCTACACTTGCAACCATAAGATAAACCTTCCTGAAACTTACTCTATGTCAAACACACAAGCAGTAACTTTTACGATTGGCCAAGTACACAAAAACTGGCGAATAAAAAACAACAAAGGTTTGAACATTTTACCTTTGCACTGCAACAATCAAAGATATACAATTGGGCAGCTGAATAATCTACACAGATAGCATTTAGCAACCAGAACCAGGGTAATTCAAGGTCTTAGTGATGATCTAACTTTTATTGTATTGTAACTACCATTAACTAACACTACTACTTTATTTTTTGTTTGCAGATTCCAGTCAAGCCCCTTGCAGCAGCAACCTTACCTTCATTAGCGTCCATTGACAACAAATTCACTTGGTGGCAGAATATTTCGTTTTCCTTTGTCCTCCAAATTCTCAAGTTGTCAGGTAAGAACCACAATTTCATCTTGATACATCAACCACATACTCAAGTATTTTTCAAGCATGGCGAAGTCGAATTTTGCTTTTATTGTATTTTTGAGGCGTGTTTAGGTATATCTTGCTATTTTTGTTCAAAGAAACTCTATTTACCTTAATAAACTCAGACTTTACGACTTTACACAATTTTAGGTTTGATATTTAACACATGTATGTAGTAAGCAAAAAGTACGTATATATGATACTACTATAGTAGGAAGGGAGGATGAAAAACAAAGCTTTGTGCAAATAGTACAGTGCAAATTTAATATAATCTATTTTGTATGACCAAGCTTTTTTTAGCGTGCACACTCGATAGAACATTTTTTATTCCAGCATGAGCACAGTATACAAAAGTACATACTTAGCCGAACTTATAATATTTTGTTGAAGTGTTAGGTAAACTTGCGTAGGTATTTGCTATATATTGCATTACATATACACACAGTACGCAATATATCTTTGTATTGTACTTTGTACTGCAGATAGAAGATAGTGTCTTCCTTTAGTTTACTCAATACAAGAAGAGTCGTCAGTTCTCTTCCCTATTTCTTATGAAAAGGCAAAGAAAGAAAATTGCATCTGTATTCAGCTCGCTGAGTGTCTGAACGTGTGATGTGATGTGTGTTTACATTGCCTATAGCCGTTGCCATTTTTTGTGCCTCTCCCTTAGCTCGGCCAGAGATTTTTTCAGTCTCGTGTGTGTGTAGAGATGTACGGTGTGTGCTGTGCTTGCACTAGATCGTATTTGTACTTCCTCCTTCTCTCTACGCAAAGTATTTATGAGGATGGAGTAGTAAGTTGGTAGGCATAGTCGATTTTAGGTAGGTACTATGTTACAAAAGCTAAGTTGAGTTAGATAAACCAGAACGAAAGTAAATGTCTAGTCTTTGCTCAGTTGAAACAGTCAATGCATTATATAGAGCCATTTCTTTCATGGTGGCCTGCAGTAGTTACGACTCCAGTAGAAAAGTCGTCTTAAACTAAGATTTAACTTGGCTGACTTGCCTGTGTGTACATTCACTGCTCTCTGGACTTGAATTGTGTGATGGGTGTTTGTACTATTGATATGGTTAGATTTCTCTCTGCAGAATGGACTCTCGACTCTTAAATTACATCTGCCCTCCTCACTATCGGCTTTACTTTTTCCACAAAAAAACGTTCAGTCTTCTTTTGAAGTTTCACGTGCCTTGCCTCCACTGACAATGAACTGAACGGAGACGCAAGTGGTAAACGCTATGCGAATGCGGCTCCTTTTTCTTTAGTTGATTAAGGTAAAGCCGCAACACGACGCTATTACTCCCCCTTGTCAAACCCTCGATTGTCAAATACATAATTTCTTCTCAAAATAAGTAAAATAGTTGCGTTCTACATTTCACAAAGATGACGAAATATGATAGTGCCACATGCATCTCCTCAAATCTCATTATTAACCATCAATTCTCAGAACCATTTATTTATTGCAATCCAATAATTACAAAACAATTTCCTTTAATCTCTAGCATCACCAATCACCATTCTGTTATTATGTGAGTTGATAATAATACACAGAATTATTTTGTATCTTTTCATAGGTTGATATTTATTATACTACTATAATAAGCATCCAATAAGTAACATGGCATAACAAGCTTGGCATACAGTACATTATGCGTATATGTACATTTATACTGAAGAACTGACAAATTTTTTGTTCAGACAAAAGCTAAAGGGCAGCATTATTTAAATTTAACAGTAATCTGTTTTTCATCTTTTGTTATGTGATACGCTTTGTCAAAACAATGGCCTACAATTGTAGCTATCGTTTCTCTTCTGTCTGTTCCACAATGAGCGGATTAAAATATTTTTATTGCCACATTGTAGTATATAAGTTCAGGTAATATCTGCATTATAACCCTAACCCTACAGTAACCATACTCTGTTTTTTAACCAGAGGCAAAGTTTGAGTAGAAAGTGTGAAGCTAAGCCTAGCAGACAGGGCAAAGGGCATTTATCAGTTGTTGAAAGGAAACAGTTGGAATATTCGCACATAAGTATGATGATGGGTTGTGTTTGGAGCTAGACTTGACATGGTAAGTGTACGTAAAGCTACAGTAATATGTCAGGCAGATTCCAAATGTTTTTATTGCTACAAACGATAAATTTTAGTTTGTGTGTTTGTGCATGACGTGAAATGAAGTAGGGACTCAAGCTAAGCTTACCATATGTATGAAAGCCGAAAGTGCGTTCAGATGAACCGTGGTCACACAAACAGAAATGTATTATAGTAAATCTTGAAGTATAAATGATCTATATAAACTGTATAAACCTATAAGCATTATGTGTATGGGTGCACATACAATGCACATTTACTTCCATGTGGAGATTTTATAGCTTGAGATTGTGTATAGTTGAAACTTGCCGAATTATTGGACCTCGGCTGCGGCCAAAGTGGACCTCCTGGCTTGGTTTAGTTTTATAAAAGGAATATAATACTTATTTCCACTAGTTATTTTGGCTATGGATATAAATCCGAAACGAAAAGAATGTATTCATATTATAATCATTCGAGTCACTTGCTCTGTGGCTCTACAAGCAATTTCAGTTTGGGTAATAATAGTGACAAATAAAGTCCGCCCTTCTTTTACTTCTCGTTACATAACCAAATATAAAGGCTCCCATTCAAACTGAACTGCTGATGAGTGAACTCAAGTGAAATGAACTAATGGTAAGTTTTATTATTTGACATCAGTACGGCTCGTTGTGTGTGTTGTAATAATAATGTTCTACTATCCACTATAGCAAATTTTTCAACATATATACCTATTACTTATATTGTTAACTTCCTATGGACAGTATATAGACTGATGAATGAGACTGGGTTGTTGTAACAGTTGTAGTATACAAGTTTATGTAGGAATAAAATGTGTTGAGCACTCAAGGGCTCTATTAGCATCGAGAGCCATTGAAATTCTTATTAGGAAGATGGAAAAATGTATAACAAGGACCGGAGGACCTCGAGGGCTGAAACTAACGATAAACTTACATCTATACAGCTACAGCTATAGCTTGGTCTTAAATAAAAATGGGCAATTGGACAATAGTTCGTAATCGAAGTTGAAAAGAGGCGGAGTGGCATCCTTACGAGTCTCAAAAGAGGGAAAGGGACCCTACTCTAGACCTAACTACCCAAAGCAGTCCCATTTTCAAGAGGACTTTTGTCATTAGTTAGTTAGTCAGTTGATTTCCACTGGATTAACTACGTAATGTGTTGTCTACTTAGGAAAATATCTGGAAAATAAAGGGGACTAAAATCACAAGGGCATATTTTCAATGTTCATTGTGAGTTATAAATTCTACACACATTTCCTCACAGTAGTGAAAAGTGAATTCAGTAAGTGTTCTGCTTCTGGATCATTCAGTGCATTGGTTCCGTATGTAGGAAGTTGTGAATTTCAGCTTATAGTTCGTTAAGGTTACTCATCCTAATGGGATTATCTAGACAAGTAGGCTACACGTATACGACACGAGCCAAACTCACTCACAGTTTAAGTCCAGCAGAAGAGACGTGGTTTGTTTGATGCTTTGCCTTACTAAGGCATTGCATGACCAACTTGAATTCTCCTTTTGCAGCTGGAGCTCTCTCCCTGTGTGCCTGATGTGATTCTTGTGTAATGTTGTGAGTTCGTCCAATCATTTCTGTTTTTTCTCTATACAACTTGTATATGTGTCTTTGTGTGTGTATCTATATCTACACGAAATGGGTATTTCCCTGACTTATTCCAGTTTGCCAATACCTTTTAGCTGTAGGTGCTATTGCAAATGGTAGCATATATATCTATTTGAGTACTGCAGTTTTGTTGACGTATTTTTTACATAAAATAGAAAAAGTATCACTACCTACTGTGTCAACTCTGTCCACTATAGTTGTTATTTGTCCTGCAGACAAACTAAAATAGATGGACGTTGTCGGGTTCCATTCCGTTGCTACAAATTGTATTCATGATGGTGGACTGGACATTTGGGTCTGTTAGTGATACTTAACGATAAATCAAACAGTAAGTAAGGTACGGAAAACAAAGTTGACTGAACCATTAGCATATGAGAAATTGATGACTCGCTCGACTTAAAAAATTCTGGATGCGAATGCTGTTACGTTTCCTATGTATCTTCTATGACTTAAACAGTTCTTTCCGGAACATAAAATTGCTTGCGTGAAATATTATTTTTCCGGCAGCAGTTTGTCTCTAATAGCACAATAGAGTGTTTGGATCTTCGTTATACACAATGTATAGTATATAATATTATTTTGATACTTCTACGAGTGTATTAGTATATAAAAATAACATAACGTGTTATATACTACATAACATGTGTCAAAATCTGTCCGGTCTGTCTTCTATTACAAACATGACGATATACATAGTATAGTAACCCGTGATTCTACTATTATAATATTTACACAGATCAAAGTGCTAAGGAATACTAGAACATTATTTGTTCTTCTGGAGAAACTAGACTGCACTAACACTACAGATTTCATAATAGCGAACACTTGGCACTTTGTACATTTTGTAAGAACATGTATTCATTCCGCAACTCTTTTCTTGTAAGTAATACATAATGTAGAACATTGAAGATGAGCATTCAACGTGAAATAACATTTAAGTAACTTATTCTTTGGGTAGAAACTCTAGATCGATCGTCATTCGTGGGGGTTGAAGAATATATATTCTACAAAGTGAAAAGGGCGACAAGGGCTCATTTCGCATCCATCTTAGTCACTGACGTCTCCGCTCCATTTCACTTGCCATTCAGACACCTACTCACCCGATGCCCAATATCGAATATTCCGTCTAGAGTCCTTTCCACTTATGTTGGTCCATAAAACTCGTGTCAGTAAATACATCAGCTTGTAATGAGTCTTCAGTCCAAAAGATCCTTTTTCCTAAAGATCCCAAAAGAACATTTCCTTCAACTTTATAGTACTCCATGTGTCTCAGCATTGTATATTACAAAGTGTAGGATAGAAAAAAGTTTCTATTCATTACCTATCGATCCGTATTTTCACCTATTACCTATAGGTAGGTAATAGGTATCCTAAGTATCCTTACATAAATGACACCAGTACCAAATAATCAAATAATATTCAGTTTCGCTGCCTTTACATTGTCTTGAAAGTTTAATATAGTATCGGGTCTGGGTCAGGTCATTTCAAATCATTAGATTTTTATCAGTTAATTGTATTAACGTCACAATAATCATAGATCACGCTTATTACTGTGGATGTCAGACTTACGAAATGTGAAATAATTTATTGCTCTGAATAATGTATTATGACAATTTGACGATTATGATAATCTCTTGTATGATTGAGTAATCGTAGGACTATATAGGTATGGTTTATAGTATAGGCACCCTTTATTTGTATAGAGTCATATTGGTAGTAGTGGTTGACAGATATTGTAACTGATTAGTAAGTAGGTAGTGACATAGCAAAAGTTAGAATGAGCTGTTATCTTATCTTTACTCAAATCGTAGAAAATCGTCATCATTTCCTTTTCCCGTGTCTCTATTTCTACGTAGCACCCTATTTACTCTCTTACTATTTATATCTGCTCCTGATACCATTCTCCAGCAGCTAAAGTCAAACTCATTGTCGTTATGGATCTTGCATTACAGCTCCCCTTGGTTGTGAAACACTCTCTTAGCACATCTTGTAGGATTTAGAGCCTTACTTCCTCCATCTCATTTCCCATTCTCTCCTTGTGCATCAGACAGATCCAAATCTGACAACCAATTCAATCGTGAAAGTCCAAAAGCAAATACATCCACGTCAACTTGAGCTGTCATGTCGAATGCTTATACTACTCAGCAAAGTACTCTGATCTTATTGTTAGTGCAAGTAACTACTTTTCTATATACCTTCATGCACGGAAGATTCCCCTCCATTCTCATAGACATCGTGTAAAGTACAGCACAGATGATAGAATGAACTGACCACGATGTTCTCAAAACATTTCACTGTAACAAATAAGCAGTATATATAACCATCTGTGTAAACTCTTCATGTCAATCTCAAGTGAAATCAATAGTAGTTCCTTATACAACAGACATTCTGTGTACCTCAAGTGTGTATTTACACACAAACTTTCTTTCTAAAGGTGAATTGAACAGAACTTTCCCAAATATTATTACATTTTTGTAAGTAGGAATGGTATATGGGGAAAAGGAACGACAAAAGTATTAACAGTATAGATAGGTATTCTAACAAAAGAAATAATGTCTCATGGAAATGTTAACATTGAATTAGCTTGGTTTCTTTGATTGTTTCTTGCAAGAACACGAAGCGAAATAATGATTAGGTACCATTTGAGATTCTAGGTAGGTAGTAGGTTTGTAGGTACAGTAAATCTAGTATTGCAAATAATAAGCGAATAATCCGGACACAGCTTTATATAATTTTAATGGAGGCTATCTGTGTAGTATTCCATTATTGTTGCTTTTGAACGGGTGACTGTTACTGTAAGGTTGAAAAGGAAGGAAAGCGATGGCTCATTTCCTGCTCTACTTTGGCCGCTAATGCTTTGCTTTGTCGTGCCTGGCATTGCATATATATCAAGAAGAGGAATAGTGAAATAACTCTCTATACGATTACATTGAAGTAGAATGGGACTCAATATACATTTTTCCAAAGTAAATGGCCGGTGAGGCTTGACCAACGGATACGCTTCATCTACTGCTTCAGCAAGTTCCCTCCTACTTTACTTTTAGTTCACATCTACTTGACCAAACTCGCATTCCAATCATACACATCATCATCATTATCATCAAGTCAAGCAAACCCAAATTCTACTATGAAGCAATTTTCAGTTCTGTTTCCATTTGTAGTAAGTAGCAGTTACCATCCGTAATTTCTCCATTCGGGTTTGTTTGGTTCTATTTGTATTTGCGGTAGCCACTGCCACTGCTAGGTATTTAGAGAGTAGGTATGGTATAGCACAACTAAATAGCTTCTCCGGGTACAATTTTCTGTATAGGAAATGTGAATAGTCAGAAAATAGGATGAGTTCAGTCAGAGAATCTTTGATCTGATCGCAGAGTTTATTTTGACGTTCTATTTCCTCCCACTACCCTTTGTGATAGATACCTACGTAATGTAAGTAAGTGTATTTTCCAAATTACAGAGTTGAGTTGATAGATAAAGCAGTCATTAGTTAGTATTGCTTTGCTCCTTCGAAGTCGACCCTACTCACAGTCACAGACTTGGCCTAGGTTGAGAAAAAGAGCTAAGATTTGTTATTTTATGTTATGTTGTAAGTATCCCCCATTAGCTCTCTCCCTGTGAGACGAGAAAGAAAGAAAGGAAAATAAGCCAAAGGAATTTTGACTTTCTTCACAACGTTACTTACTTAAGCAGACTTTTCTGGGCACCGTAGTAAATATAGTATACTGCTTACAGAACTCCTATTCCTACCGCTACTTTCGTTTCATGGGAGAAAAGGAAAAATTGCTTTAGTGGGTAATGAAATGTAGTAATGCAATGCAATCAACGTAGTAATGTAATGTAACGTAACATAATGTAATGTCCTTCGTGTCCCAGTTTTCTTTCCTCTTTTGTCGACAGTCTAACTCATTCTGTCGATACCCGGACCAAGATGAATGATACTGTTATGATATGTATCTAACAATTTCTTCGAATAGATTCACTTACTTGACTCAATTACACACTTGATATGAATATATAGTAGTAGCACACAGAAATTCTCCCGAATCCCCTATGTACTAATGTTAACTACATATTAGTCGTAAAAATCAGCACAGTATCATCATGAGTTTCAGTTTAATGTTACCTGCTATAATCGAAGTAGAATTTTCTATTAGTGTTTGCAATGCATTAAACATTAAATGGAAATGTGTGCAAATGCATTTTATCCTGTACATACATTCTCAAAATAATATTTTTACTTATTCTTAGAAACTAGAAATGTGAAGTATAAGGATACTGACTCTACGTAAAGATAAAAGAGTATTTCCTGCAAATTCTTTGCTAAATGTGAACATTTCGGGTAAACGAACCGTACAATATGCAAACATGAGAAAGGAGGATCAGCCACCTATCGTAAAAGACAACGCTTGCAGCAAATGAGATCATTTGTAATTCCGTAGCTATATTTTTTCCTGTTTGTGCATAAAATAGGTTTGAATGAAGGTTTGAGAGTCGCATTGTATGTACCATTGAGCTTGTAGTAGGACTAATCGTTGTGCATGCGTAAACATTCATCTAATCGCATTACTACTAACTCATTGATATCGTTCATTCATGCTACAACGCAGTGCGACTTACATGTGTTCTTGTATCTTTGTTAGTTACAAGGTTTAAACTGATTGTATTGTTTATGCATGGTTTACATGTATATTTAAAAGCTAACTGGATAATTGATAGTCCGTATAAGCAGCAGAAGTCAACTTGCTCGTTCGATTCCTTTGTGCTGGGAAATATATAGGGATATGTTGTTGTGTGTGTACAAAGCAAAATGTACATCAACTGTTGTTCTTGTTTTATGTTTGACTGTTAACCCAAGTTGCAAATTCATGGTTGCACTCGTATATACCTACTGTACAAAATAAGTACGATTCGTTCTTGTTCTTCTGTATGGCATACCGTGTAAAAGTATACTTTACCTTTGCTATATTTCACTACGTACACATTTTATAAGCTCTTACTAGGTGGTTCAACTTAAGATTCCGCGAGATCGATGATGGTGGTTACGTTTGTTATGGTAATATTTGGAGTTGTACTGTGTAATTACAGAGAAAAGCCATTTTAGGCAAAACAAGAAAGTTAGCTGTTGTTCGTTAACAACAATTGGATTTTTATGCTGGGAATTAATTTTGTAATCGTACACAGGAGAATTTATGGCTGGTGGGGGCACGAAGAGAAGAAATTTTTATTTCGGCTGTCATTCGAAGTTCTCTTTATCTAACACGACAAGCTACGATCATACAGCTACGAGCAGAATAACAACAAGTGCCAAATTATAGGTTAGCCGAATTCTCTGGGAATGGCAGATGCTAATCTCCTTCTTGCTTTATGGTGTACGTTCTGAATGTACCAATACATCTTTCACTTTTGCAGGGAACCTGCCTGCGTGCGATTTATAACACTTGCTACTACCACAGTAGTGGTCGTAATATTTGCAAACTGTATTTTTACGGTAGCTTTGTCAATTTAGCTACTGCTCCGCTTAAAATGCACGCTTGGCTTAACCATTTATACTATCAGTACTTTGTACGTGGGTAATCACAAATATTGCAAAATTGTAATTTTCGTGTGGAAAGCGACTGTGGTAGTGGTAGTGTGGTATCTAATGATGAAAGTCTGTAGCTTATTATTATGTAATGCATTGATAACGTAATGGACACGGTTCCATATGAAAATTATTATCATTACGTATGCTAATAGAATAATCATACGAATGTTGTTCTGATTCATATCTTTCTTGAATAAATAACAGAGTAGAGAACATTACTGAGATTTATGTGCGGAAGGACGTGATGTGCAGAATTTGTACTTCTATATATATATACCTAAAATTATATGACGCAGCTTACATAGCATTTGTTTGTGTAGTGAGTGTACAGTGTATAACCTATGACTATATAGAAGGAGATATGTTTTGGACATTTTCACTACTACTGCAGTTATTCCAGAAGTAAAGTATATCATATGGTTTTGTGAATTTACTGTATTTATTTGCATAAAATAGCATTCATCATCTTTGACCGTTTTCATGGATAGTTAGCTGCTGTTCCTTTTCTGTAATATATTTTGTCCATACAGCGAAAGAAAGATATCACATATCACATAGAGAGCTACTACTAATGGGCTACATTAGTGTGTACCTATACAATGCACAGTAATACTGGACCAGCAGAAGAAGACTATATTATATGAAATCAAAAGTAGAGCAGCAATGTTTTGGCAGACGGAAGAAGTAAGAATTTTGGCAAAGCTAAAATACTTACCTAAAGCTTTTTGGATGTAGTAATGCTACGTGTATTACAAAAGTAGTGTTTTGGTCTGGTCAAGATAAATAATACGATGATCGATTAGCGGATTCCATTCCAAATACAGAATTTCCATATAGCAGAAAAGCTAGTTGGCTACTGGGTCAGAGGAAATGAGAAACGCGTGCATAAAAAATACAAGGACGCCCACAGCAACTCCGTTTGTATTTGGCATGCATGGATTATTTACTTTATTTTTGCTGCTTTCTCTCCTGGTGTGTAATTTAAATGTGCAAAGTGGTTCAAATATATCTGATACGCCTGTTGTGCCAGGATTAGCGTATTTTGGCCCGCACAGAATTGTTTGTGGAGTAGCTACTATATAATTTTACACAGATATTAAAAGTGAAGTTAAAATACTAAATATAGCCAAGCCTTACATTTGTGAGGAGTATTTGGCAAGGCATTCGAGCTACGACTCAAGCCAATCTGATGCTAGTTTTATTTTTGTGTGTTCATTTGTGACAGCATTAAGAATCAGCACTCAGATATATTGGGTAGTAGGAATTTCAACGATTTGTCTTGTAAGCCACTGCACAGATAACAAAACATGAGGCTGAAACGATTTGTAAGAATGAAAAATGTAGTCTAGTCGTAGTTGTGTGTAACTATCCAACTATCTCTACAAAATACATAATATACTAGGCGGGCTAGACTTTACTTGTGTAGCATGTCTCTGTGGTAGAACCCACGCATGTTATATGCGTAGAAGTATACATATGTAAATGCAAAATACATTTTAGGTAGGTATAGTAGTATATTCGAATGGTGAATACCCAACTCGTTTCGTTATGTTTCCCCCCATTGCTAGACAAGACATTTATTCATGGATCTTGGAATCCCAATTGAGACTTTGGTTTCGTTTCGTTTGGTTTCTTTACCCGTTGGGTTGGTGTGTTGGCGAAGAAATCCAACTGTTTCTTGTTGGTGGATGGGAAGTTGTGGGAAAATTTTATCCATTAAGTTAAGGTAGAGATGTGCCTTGCTCGGAAACTCCAATTGATGGTTTCTCTTGCCTGCCACCCTATGAAAATTGGTTTTGATGCTGAGAAGGGTAAAAGTAAAAGTATCTGTAGACACACAGAATAACTAAGACGCAGAAGATTTCTCATGAGTACACGGATGAATGTCATGGACCGATAGAATTCCCACTTTGATGGCACTTGCCACTTAGTACTGACAATAATATCTCAGGGTGATATGACAGTAATAAATTGTAGCATGTCCAAAATTTCATTTTATCTGCAGCCAACACAAGTTTTTTGTCGTGAGGTTTCAGTTCAGTTACGTTTGATAGCCAGTCCAATCCAAGCAAGGATAAGGTTATCTATTATCTATCATTTCTTATCGTACTGTTAGCTATTAGACTCAGGAATGTTAAGAAACATAACGACTGCACTACGTACAACCTATGTGCTATATCATACCAGCCAATAGTTTTTTTGTAGTCAATTTGTTCTTATCACGGGTATCATACTGTTTTGTACTGCATCATCCGCACGGAACATTGCAACTCACACTTGAAAATGCTACAGCCAGAAGAAAATGCGTAATAATATTATTAGAGAGTATTTTTCTTTCTTCGATCACGATATTGTATGGAACTTCTTGTCTGCTTCAAAATCGAATCTGTAAAAACAGGATGCGGTGATAAACTGGGGGTCTCTATGTAATTAGTGGAATATTGTATTTTTATTACTCACTATGTTCATGTAATGAAGAAACCCAAAACTTGTCTATCTGCCCTAAAAGACTGGTTTTAAACTACCAGCTGACCAACTATTAATCTGTGAGCTGAGAAATGATTTGTGAGGGAAAGGTAGCACTTATCCTGCCTTGAGAATAATATTCCCCTTGGATTTCTAAAGAATTTCATTTTCGGTACCTTCGACCAGAGAATCTGTGTGTGTTGTGCTTGTACATAATATACTACATTAAATAATGATATGGTTGTTAAAATTAATGCTGCCTGTGTTCATGTAACACCAACACTTTAAGTCTTCGGCACTTGTGCTACCATACAGAAGTCGGTAACTACTAACGAATTTGTGGAAAGACTTCCATGCGGATTTTCGTGCAGTCTGCAAAAAACGTTCTAGGCTTTTCTGCTACTAGGAATTGCTGATAAAACGCAATTATGATTTGCATATTAAGATAATGATGTGTAGTTAGATTAGAAAAGCAGTAGGTTTCCCATTTGCTACTGTCAGGACACAATCTTTGCCATAATCTTTCGTATTCCACTCGACTCGGCGTAATTATCAAGATAATTTCGCATTAATATTCACGAATTCACGTTCTAAATGTAGTGGAAGCTGTGTATGTATTTGAATACATAGAGATCGGCATTAAGAAAGCAATTATCTTCGTTCTTTATTTATTTTTAATGAACTACAGTGGCGGGTTTGTTGCAGTATGAGCTCAGTGTGGCATGGGAAACGTGTTACTGTAACTTTCATATCATGTCAGCTCAATTTACAATTAAACGTCAGTTTCTGCAATATCAGATCACACAGTAAGTAATTTATAATGAACAACTACTTGGAATTGTACATATCTGAGGAACTATGACCTCGTAGTCCTAAAGACATTTTCAAATGAAAGTATGAAGATACTCTAGTTAATTTAAAAAAATATTAAATGAAAAATTAATTTGAGTACTTAAAAGCTACAGATCATATAGTTCTCTACTGTAAATTCCGTCTGTGTAAAAAAGTAGATGTGTGGGCGTGTACTTTAGGTAGATAATTTTTTTTTGGAAGAAACTCTTTACATTACAGTGCAGTACAGAGGCAAAGATTAAAACTATTTTTAGAGTGAAAGCAAATTCATTCTGCTTACTTTGCATTTTGCATCAAATGTTCACTGGAACGTATGCGTCTATACACAATGCAATAGTTGCTAATATTATATTAGACGTGTATTTTAGTAGTAGTCCTGGTAAGAAAATATTAAAAAATCCTTTCTTGGTATTTACTAGAAATGCTGAGAGGACATTTTCGCCTGTGAGATTTGAAACAGTAGTTAAAGCTCGCTTCTGTTCTATGTACGTGTATTAGTTTTACAGGAAGTGAAAACGATCGATTTTCGTATATAAGTAGTAGGTTGTGGGATGAGAGTGAGTAGCTGTCACTTGTCAAGACGGGCGTTCACTTACTATATAGTTATACGGCTACAGATCGTAGTTTTATTTGGGTTTAGTTCCTAATCTGATTCTACTTCCCAGCTCAACAGAACAAAGTTCTTGAATCCTTCTGAGTTTTTCGTCTTCTCTCTCACAGCAAAACAATTCCTTTGAATGATACAGAGCAAGACATGCAGTTGTCTCACTTAACCCTTCCCCTCTTCCTTCACACTCATTGATTTCCACATCAAGTGTTCATATTGCTATCCCACTCGCGTTTTTTCTTCCCCTTTCATTTAGCACAGCATAAAATCATTGTCATTACATGAAATACAGTGGAAAACTAATTCTACACCAACTGAAGCATAATTCTACAGTACACTCGACAGGATGGAATCTTTAGATTATTGTGTTGCTTTAAGGCTTTTAGGATTTTAGGGTTCTCTCCGTTCTCATGTGGATATTTTTGCTGGAGTTTGTTTTTACTTCAAGTACTTCATAATACTTATTGCATAGATATCAGGTTAATATCAAAAGTGTATGTATACTTACTTGAGAAAAGATTTAATTTGATACTTTTGATGTATCTGTATATTGCTCATTAACTACATGTTGACTATTTATAATAATAATATGACTTCCTTTTCTCCTTTTGTGGTTTGAGAAAGACGTAGTACGTTCCCATTAAAATGTTCCTTATGTGTACACGTACCGTAAGCATTACAATATTAATAGGAGCTACTGATATCTCGTTTTCCGTTCTAGTAACGATGAGAATTAATCGGTAGGTTACATTACTCACATAACATCTAAATTACACACACACTGTATCCATTGACGCATTTTTTCTTCTAGAAATATAGTTGCTGTAATCAAAACCTAGAATTTGGTGTAACTTATTGCTAGTCGGGTCACAGACAGACGAGATTTTATCAGGATTCATTATTGGCTTTCATTCTTTGTCCAGGGTGCTTATTCAGTTCGGTGGGATGGAAAAGTACTTTATCCAATACACATCATCGCTAGCATCCACCACAGGGTATTGTATTTATCCTTCTCTCTTTCTCTGTGTCTCCAATTTGGCCTATATTAACCAACATACTACAGAGAAGTCCCAATACTCAATACAAGTACTACTAAATATATTTACGAACATGTAGTACAAAACTACAGTAGAACATGGTTGATAACATCGAAAATGTGTTGTAAATACGTATTGTGTAATATCATAGCTCCCTAGTAGTACACTACTCACTCGAGTTCGCCCTGGTAATATATTACCCACAGCTATATGAATACACTACTACATACACAGCAAAAATTAAAGATGATTCTTCATCATTTTGTAATACGAATCTAGATTGTAGGCAAAAGAACCTTCTGCGTTGCATTATGAGGTTTGTGCTTTGTAAGTAAAGATATAAATGTATTTCCAGCTTAAGCTACGTCTACGAAAAAGGGGACGAAGGCCACAGATTGGTATGACAGTAATTAACACTTTCCCTTTTTGGTTCTCCGAACCAATTCAATATAATCTTTTACTAAGGCTTAGAGCAGGCTCAACTACTAGCTTGACCAGTTGGTGTTCTGCTGCATTTATCCAAGTGTATTCTGGGTTTAGCTATATGGGATGTGCTTGTTCCTCGTGGGGACAGAGACAATCCTTTCTTACTTTGCAGCAAAAGAGTGGCATTTGTACAGCCAAGGAAGTTAGGTAAGCCATTTATAGTTCATGTAAAATTCTTGCCGTTTCTTCGCAATGGCCTATAGTGAAGTATCTCTATAGAGAATAAAATACTTCTTACTACACAACAATATTATATCTCTACGCTGTATTTGTCCCAGCTAAACTTATAATCGTAAATATTGCAGTGGGCATTAGTAATTCCCATTGCTGTGCGTAGAAAAGTAGAATGTGCTCGACGACAGCGTGTGTAGAGTTTGTACGACACGCATTAGGACACATTTTCCTTAGGTCTTTTACTTTCGTCTTGTGTAGTACAAGTACAACCGAAAGAGTATTAGGTGGATACTGCGACGATGATGATGATATGAGTTGAGTATTTGTGTGAGTGCGTATTTTTTATTTCGCTGTTTGCTATAGCCATAGCTGCTACTACATGTACCACACTCATAATTCATCCCATACTATTTCATTAATGGAATTGTGGGTGGACTGGACAAGAAGAATCATGCTCTCTCTCTGGAGTCTAATAGTTTTGCTCTGTGGACTACACAACCGTAGACCTGTTGTGGTCTACTTTAACTTTGATATTTACTATTTACACGAACTGCATAGTGGACTTGGCTGATTTGGTAGTATGTAGTGATGTTGCACGTGTACTCAAGCTTTGTCGTTGTCCTAATGCTCTGTTCAAGTTTTATTTTAGTAAATATTGCCTGCTACACGGTCTGAGACTTTGTACTTACATAAAACTTTAAGATACAACAAGCATCACACGCAGAATATACAGAACCGATGGCTACTTACGCAACACAGTGCATTATAAATGTGCATTGAAATTTCGTGGTGGTGGTTGAAATCGGATATGATTCAGCAGACATGATATTGTGTAACTTGAGTGCGTGAAGAAGAATGTATTGGAACTAAATTGTCGGTTTCAGAGTTTCCTATGCAATGCAGCGATTTTCTTAGTCTGTCTAGTCTAGCGTGGCTCTTTGTCTCGACTTGACTGGAGACTGAGAATATTATTTACGCTTAGACAATTTCGTAATAGATAGATCTACTAATACTATACTTAGCTGAAGAAGGAATCCCCCGTGCGTAGGAAATAACTAACGCAAGAAAGAAGGGGAACAAAACATTTATGTGTGAATGTAGTAATAGCATCATGCAGTAAAGTTTCAAGGTATCAATCAGCCATCAGGATTTGACACGGAAAGTTGGTTGGGTGGTGGTGCAGGGAAGATCGCTGGAATTAAAGTTAACGTTTCTATGTATCTTTATTAGCTCTCGTATCGTAAAAGGACGAAATGTATGTAGACAGTAGACAGATGAAAGATTAAACGCTTTTTGTGTAGCATTAGAATGAGATGAAATGGATACTACTTTATACGAATACGAAGACTAACTTTATCAGATATTAATGGAGTTGTGGGTTTTGTGCATTTTAATATATGGAAGGCAGAGCTATACATTACAAAAGAATAGAATTGTAGGCTTGAAAGTAGCAAGGTAATAACATACCTTTCTGAATTTCTTTTAAAGAACTTGTTTCCACAGTGTACCAGAGTGTTCTATATAAATAGCTTTGGTTAACTGGACACATTTTGTTATACGTGATAAAATTCTAGTATTCAGAAAAATGAACGATGATATTATTTGAGTTTTTTAGAACTTGAGGTTTTCTGTTATGTTTGTTGCGTGTCTGATGTTACCTTTACTACATGCACTTCAACATTTTCTTCTTAGGTAAGTTCACACAATGCACTTCTTTTGGTGTCATTAACGAGAGTGTGTAAGTCTATTTATAACAAGCTGATATCTAATATTTAGTTTTCTGACCATGTCATTTGGCTGTCGATGGCGTTTATGTGAATGCCATTGTGTAACTTAATTCTACCTTTCAAGTCTAACTTACAACAATACCACCCTAAAACTCAAGTGTCTACAATTATGTAACATCCTGTAAACAAAATACATAGAGACAGACAGAAAAACATAGGTAGGTGCGTACAAACTTACAATTGAAAACGCCGCAACTAAAAGTGCCCCAAATGAAATTATATTCACGTCAACTTTTAAAAACAAACTTTGTAAGGCCGATTCAT
>JABASD010000289.1:19880-89142 GCA_019776165.1 Pogonognathellus flavescens | reverse complement strand
ATTCTATTGATATTGGAAACGAATTAAAACATAAGATGTAGTGACGTTATTTGTCTAAATTAACTTGAGATTTAAGTTCATTGTTTACAACAGCACATTGTTTACAGGGCCGTAGCAAGGCCCGAATTATTGTTATTTACATAATAATTAATGGCTTGACTTACATAATGGCCTATTTTTAACATTTTTGACTACCTGCTAGTATGTATTAGAAACTGCAAAACAAACATTTTTTGAAAAATCTGAATTGAAGTTAAAAGCAGATTAAGTTTTACTTTACATCTACTTTGCGCATATGATGCTACCAGGTTACATCTCACATGTAACGCAAAAATTAGCTTCCAATAAAACGTAAAATTTTTCAATTCTTGTAGCAACTGGTACTGGTGAGTGGTGCATGGTGAATCCGCCTAATGCACTATATGAAATATTGGTACATGACTCCAAATTCGGCAAAATTTAGTCTAGCATGAAAAAACTGAAATTTTATTTTACAAATATTGACAGTGGCCAACTTGTAGTCTCTGTTAATAACATTGGGATCTGAACTTACAATTCTTTATGCAAGTCAACGTAAAACTCTAATCTAATTTAGTCAATTTTTTTTAAATTTAGTCTAATCTCAATTTAATTTAGCCGAATCTCCAAACGAATTAACCAAACAACGTCTCTTTTTTAAGTATTTACTTGTTTTGACATGGTTTGCATATTTTTTATCTTGGATTTTGTGTCCGATATCGACAACTGTTTTATAATTATCAGGATATTTGTTTCCATCACCTAAAAGCTTTTTCCACCAGCGTGTATGATAATTAATGTATTTTTATGCTGGGATGAAGATTCATCCGATTAAATAGGGATTTTTATTTAAACTGAGATGAAGAATTTGTTTAGAAATCGGGTATAGCCCCACCTTCTTAGAGAGACGTTACTATCGAAACGCGTTGGTCAGAACAGTCAGAAGTAAATAAAATGATATAAAGGCATGACATTAGAAATAGTGTTATTTTCAAGAGAGTAGAAAACACGACATCTCATCCTGCTGTTGATATTATGGTGTACGATGTACATCTTAATGCCATATCATAACAACACATCTACAGCTACTCAGGCATTATGATATGATTCCCTAGTTGATATTGAAAACAAGTGGTGTATTGAAATTTCGTTTATAGCTATTGTTTTGTACTTACAAAATAGAATTTCCGAAACCTTAATATTAGTTTGCATGGAATACTCCTTTAGCATTATAACTTAATTTACTCACAATCAGAAAATACCTACACATGAAACTTCACATGTATTCTAAGGTTTTAAATATCAGGATAAAGAATTTAAGACTGCTCGGTTTAATGGAAATGGCACACACGAACACTGAATTGCATTCAGTTTATAAAATGTGAAATACCATTATAGTTTTTCGTCATGATTATAATCGATTTAAAAAATTGATATTCGAAAGAAGTACAAACGCTGCCATGTTTAAGATTTAGCAATTATACTATAGTGTTCAATGTTAATGAATTAGAAAGGGCAAATCCAGAGATACATATATATTAAGAGGAAATATTTCCCCCAGCTATGTTTTAAATAAATAAATAGTGTCTGTAAAAAATATGGATTATTGTGCGTGTTCTACTACTGGTAGCTGCCGTATTGCTAAATGAGTATTGAAGTAATTGTGTATTTAAATATTTTAGTTATAGACATTGAAAAGTGCTTACATGTACCGCAGCAGGTATGGAAACAGAAGCAGTTGGATCGTCTATGGGAAGTCCGACACCCAGTAGACCATTGTCCATGTCGTATAGTTGCCCCTGACTGAGAGCGGACGGTGGGTAAGCCGATCCTCCAGCATTGCTGCTTCTTTTGCCATTCGTCCATCCTCGACTGTACTGGAAAGTTTGAGCTTCACAGCCCATAATGGCCATGAGGAGAACCAACAAAAATATTTTCCATGTCACTAAAAGTTTGGCCATCCTCCTGGAGAAACAACATAAGATTTAATACTTTCCCAATTCCAATTAAACTTCCCGTAACAAAATGCGAAAGAAATAATTCAGATTCCGCTGTGGCTATCCAGATACAATGAACAAAATTTATGGCAAACAACTTTAAAATATATTATAGAGATCTCCCCAATTAATTATATTTTTCTAACATTGCTGCTGACTAATCAACGCAGATGAATGTAAATATAATACCTATATTGATAGGCAATTAAATATTCAATACCATTAATGTACATAGTAGAGTCGAAAATAGTTAACAATCTAACAATAAGTTAAGGGAATATAAATTGAAAATGTGAGACACTTTCATTATTATTTACAAAATTCATGGAAAAAGAAAAAATGTTAGTAAAGGTTTTTAGACAGTTTAAGTCATTTATTACATGCTAACCATGAAAAGAGTTTTTGCCAGTTTGTATACCAATAAAATTTGTTTCAGTTAAAGTGGATGAGTTCACCGAACGGATAAAATTTTCATGGAGTCGATTGAGATTCTCATAATATTTTCACTATAAAGAAAAACTTTTTGCAGAAGAAATTACTTACAATTAGTAGGAGTTCTTCAAATGGCGACAAAACACGAAAGTACTGACAAATATGATGAAAATCTGCCGAACGTTGAATGCTGGAGACGAAGAGGTGTGACCATTTAAGGTCTTTCTTAATAGTTACAGAGATTGTTAAAAATACTAATGGGTGATGGGATGTAAACTCTTAAACAAAGATTTTGTATTCAACGTTGGTAGAATATTGATGCTATTTCTTTTCTCGTTTATTTTCTCGCTGTTCGTGATCGTGAGATGTGATTTCTCGTCTAAAAGCGAACACTACACTGCTGTATCAGGTCTGAAGACGAAATCCTTTTTATATATTTCTCTAGTCTGGATAATTAGTAGGTGAACTGGAGCATTACAGTTGTGTTTAGTTAGTCAGCACAAGTACACAATGCCTTTTTGAATTACGGCTCACTCCACCAATACGGAGGTTGGGAGTTAGACGAAATATCCTAACAGGGAAGTCAGGGCAAGGCATCCAACTTTTCGACTTTTATTTCCTAAAACTTACAAAAGTCGGTTATTGGCGATGAGATGAATTAAATTGTATAAAATCTTTTCAAATCGGGTTAAATGCATGAGATGTTGTAGGTTGGTTTAATACTTACATTATAGAAAACCAAGAAACGAAAACAAAAGGTGCAAATATCGTAGAAAATAATTAAATAATAATTCGAAACTGTGACATTTTCTATAATATTCTGTATTGTATTTATAATGGCCCAATGAGGCAAATTGAGACATATTTCAATTCCATCCAATTACATTTACACACACCCAATTAATTAGAATTAAAGATTGACTCATTTTTCGGCCTTAAGCATAATTCAGAATTTCGCATATTTTGCAACTTAGGTGGACTGATTTTCAGTGTACACAGGGAGCAGACCTAGATGTTTTATTGTTGCTTACTAAAAACATGTGTTTCGTTTAGGTAGTTTTTGTCACTATGATTTTGAATGATCGTGAAGACCCACAATCCTATAATCTCGTCATTATATTTACTGTGAAAGCCTATTCTCTTACATTTCTCGGTGCCAATCAATGATTAGGAGTCGTATCTGTAATTTCAGCCTTTGGTTTCCAGGGAACTTTGGTGTAGTGTGTATGGGTTGGAATTCCGGGGATGTTGGCAATTATAAGCGCACCGAGAACACACAACACATTTGTAGGATATGGTTGTTGTAGGTGAGAGTGAGAGGTGAGATGTGACTTACATGTAATGTTTTGTAATGTAACACTTGCAATTAGAATTCCTTTTCCCTTAACCATAGAGTCATCTCCATCACCGGGCATTCATTGTGGACACTGACTCAAAAGCGGTGTGCTGTGACGCACATCGTTGATGGTCGCTATTCAATGCGGGTAGTTATTGGTAAAGCGACGCCTTCTCAAGTCAAGCAAGCGTGAAGTTAGTCATAACCAATGAATGTGGATAATTGTAATAACTAAATTAATGAGAACAAAAACCGAAGGATGGACCAGTTCTCTGCTACCTATGACCTTAATTGGAAACTTCAGGACTCACATTTCTTTCCTATCAATTAGTTTCAACTTTTGCTCTTCAATTAGAGAAATAGCCATTGAACATCTTGCATTTCTGGAATCGTCTTTCTCATGTCCTAATTAATTCTGTTATTTAATACTTCAAACCAATGAACGTACCACCGACTGTACGTTTGCCCTGCTCTTTTGTTTCGATTCGAAATTTAATTATAATCAAGTGTTTAACGTGGTATGTAGTAGGGGAAACTAAACCAAAGTGGGGAATTTGGTATGTGGGAGGAAGAAAGATTAATTTAGATGTATTCTGTAACGATCAGCAGAATCCAGATTCATGGTTAAAATTAACAACCTTGCTGCAGTAGGAGTAATATCAAGAGTGCATTACATTTTCTTCAGTCAGAAATGTGTGAAGAAGCTTCAGATGAAACAGCCGAATTGTATAGTGGTATATTGGGCCAACTCATTATTGTTGTTGTTGGTATAATAATTAACTGGTAAAGTCTGCTGTTTCTGTTTCGCAAAAGGCGTGCAATTCATGTTGCAATTCTCAACTTCGTAAAGTTTACCATTAAAGCAAGCAAGCAAAAGGGACTTTTTTGAATAAACCATTTATAACATTTACATTTTCGTTGCACAAATACACAACACAGGGGCATGTTCTTAGCATTCTTACTTCGTAAAATGAGAATTAATACGAAGCCAACTTATGAACTTTACGATCAATATGCAATGATATAATGAATACGTCCATTGTATTCCACAGAGGAAGATTCGATTTATAAGGGGGAGTTTAAATTGTGACAAAAAATAGTTTTGAAGTTGTTGGAAGTAACGCTAATAGCAATTAGAGAACAGTGTGACATCTGCAGAAGTAGAAATTGAACCTGATGAGAAACTCCACAGAAGTTAAAAGGTGTCAGTAGCATTGAAAGATGGTAGTTGTAGGTACGCTGCATGTATGCAGAAATCATGGATTATTATTATACTACCACATAAGAATTCATGCCAATGCCAATTAATTTAAACCTAATTGTATTTTTGCATTAGATTTCATATTTGCTAGTGTACTATTTTATATTGTGACTGTAAAAGTCCAAAAAATATTTTGGACCTAGAAATTGCAATGCATATGAACACAAACTCTGCCGTCCATTCCGATATGACACCAATGTCAGAAATACAAAAATCAAAAATGTGAAAAAGTTAACAAAATGCTAAAGTGAAAATGTATTCTATTTAGCCGAAATAACGTAATAATTCCTTATTAAAAGGCGACTCCTCCTTGGATTGAATTAAATTGAAAAAAACGACATAACTATTTCTATTTTTAACTTTGCAAAAAACGGTTTAATTTTGCAACGAATTTAGAGCATCATATCAGAAGACACGTTGGAGAACGTCCATACATATGTTTCGTGTGTAAAAAGGAGTTCTACAAATCGGAGCAGTTAAAGAATCATAAAAAGGTTCATACCACAGAGACGCACGGAAACACTGTTCTGTTATTGTGAATAATTAACTACAAAATATTTTTATATTTTTTGTGATTATTTGATGTGATTTTAAAATGTTTTAATAGCGTGGATCAAGGTAAATATTCTATAGGTACCAAGTTCAATTATCAATTCATGCACAAGCGATATTATTTTATTATTAATAATAATTTTGTTAAGAGGATCAGTGTAAAAATTATGTCAGTATTGTCACCGGTGAGATGATTGTTAATTTCGTAAACCTAGAAAACTGAAAGTCTTGAACAAGTAATATTTATTAATAAAAGGTATCAATCTTAAAGATCCACTATTGTCCGGATCTTGTGCAGTCATATGGAACCACTGTGAGATAATAATTTATGGCATGAATTGGTTGACTTTTTAAGGAACAAAAAATTGAGATGTAATTTTTATGGATGAAGAGTATCAACTGATTATAAGAATTGAGAATAATAAACCTTTACAAAAATTGACTCAAACTTTCCCAGTTGCTCCCCTAACCCTGTTGCCCCAAAGTGTTTACAGGATGCGTTTCTTTCATTGATGCTTCCATATTGTCCCAGGGTGGGCTCCAGCGACTCAGAGGATATTACATGCCCTGTATATTCTGCAAGGTGTGGTCCAGCACAATGGTGTATCTGATCTAGAAAGGGTCACTTATTCTAGTGATAAATTCGGAGCCTAAATTCTAAGATGAAGTCAATTGGTCAACTCTTTCATGATCTTTAACACTTTAGAGCAACTACTGTATCAATACAGCCTGAACACACTGCATTTTAAATGATAATGATGCTATGCCAATTAAAATTATACCTATGCTATGTTTGAAAGAGAAGGACGCCAACTTTTGAATCGGGAGAACAACAGTGTTTGAATATTTTGAAGAAAAAAAACAATTCGTTTTAAATATACTTACTTAATGTTACTCAGGTTAGTCATAGTTGATTTTATCGTGTCGAAATTCACAACACCGTGTAATTCTTCAATGCTATACTTTATTCTTCCGTTGCAATGGTTTATATTATTAATTATTGATATGCACACAACATAATTAGCCTTAAATGTAATAAAATTGGACAAATGTATTTGCATGTAAGTAATATATAATACACAATTTAATTATTATTATCATGGCTTAACGTTAATTTTCAATGGACACTACATACATGTATCTATAATAATACATAAGAGTTATTTAGGGACCCCAGTTTATAGAGATGTAAAACTTTCACGAAAATTGATTTCTGGATTCGATTCGTCGCTTTTTATAATCTTCAATATTTCTACATTAACTGATTCTTTCTTCAATCCATTTTCAGTCGCATTAAAATATGGTACAATTTCCGCTTGTTTTTTATTTGTTTTCGTTGTTTTCGTTTTATTCTTGTCCACATTGTTCAGTCCCTCCTCTTTTACCGTTATGTCAGTTTCTTCGGAGTATTTGTAACTCGATGCACTAAATAATGGGATTTTTCTTTTCGAGTCAGGCTCTCGAAAAAGTTCAACGTGTAGTGTTACTTCATTATCTTCCTTTGTTGTCACATCCCCTACTACAACCGTGAACAAGGTATTACAGTCAGGCAAACCCAGCAAGCCTTTTACTTGATGAAATAATAGGTGGCTTGGGATTTCAGAAATTGCCATTAACTTAGCCTCTAAGCATTGCTGTGGCAGATGTGCTAATATTGTGTCAATATCCGAAGCCAGATAAAGTTCGGACAAATGAATAGGTTTGTAAGACCTTCCTCCAAAATCACTATATTCAACACAGGCTCCGTCAGAATAATCTACTGTGTTGGTTGGATCTGCTGGAGGTAATATTTGTACCCGGCACCAAACAGTATCTTTACCGTCAGCAGTGCTTTTCTTGGTTACGTAATATTTATCAAAACTTATATTTCCGACTTGCAGAGGAATTAATGAGTCGTATTTCGAAAGAGCATTAAGTAGCAGTAAGACAAAAGAGCCATTAAATGTTTGTACATTGGATTCTCCTGATTTTGATAGTAAATGCAGCCATCTTCAAGAACATTTGTTACATTAACCCCACTAAAAACATCATTCTTCTTTACTCCTGGTTTTGCATTCTTTTTGCCAATTGTGTTATATATTGTAAAAATGTTTATCCACAAAAAATGGTTAATAGACATTGTCATTGATTTTTGGCTGCATAAGTAAACAAGAGGTATCCCGTTTTCATTACAACGTCCAATAAATACCAGGGTAAACTTCTCGGATGGAGATTGTAATTTCTGTTCAAGGTCGCGTTTAAGAAAAACGCAAGATTCATAATGTCTTAAGTGTTCTAACTGAACTTGAACTATTCTGGGTGGAAACTTTGCATATTGCTGGACCAGCCCAAATAAAAACTTCGGGAGTACTGAGACATCGTCGGATACAAAATCTAAAACCTTACAACGAATTTCAGTTTCCGGAGACGTAAAGTTGCTAAGAATTTCCACCCTCCTGAATTCTTTTGTTGTCATATCCCAAGCAATCGCAGCATTACCTGAAATCATACATTCATTTGGCAGCGCAGCTTCCGGCAGACTTTTACATCTTCGATATAGAAGGTTGACTTCATCACGCATCTTCAAAAACGGAATCTCATGTTTACAATCAGTGACATTCAAAGTTGTTATCGACGACTGTTTAGGCAATGACGGTAGAACCATCACTTCAAGATTTCCTTCGACGTCTTCCTTCATATTCCATTCCGGTATAGAAAGTGTCTTTTTCACACGAGGGAAAAAATATTTGGCACCTTTAAATTCAATAATAAAATAAAATAATTTAATATTTTAAAATATATACGGCCCTAACAAATCATTATAATATTATATTTTTGTTCTTATTATACTATTTACACTACTTTTACCTATTTCCCCCCAAACATCTGATACATTTGGCGATAGAATTAGCGAAACAAGATGCTGCTGTTCATCCATTTTGAATGGAATCCCCTTCAATGGTATAATTTATAGGAATCTGCATAAAATATTCAAATTAAATTACTTTAAAACAGTCAAATAATTATGTGTGAATGACTACAAGAAGTTATGAGTCATCATTTGAAAGTGGATGATACCAAAACAAACATGTTAAATATTGAACATTACTGGTTAAAAACTTATTATGGTTTTAAGAACATTTTCAATAGTATAATTACTATTACGCTTCAATTGATTATTTTACCGTAATTTAGAATAGCGTAAGCTGGAAACTCCAAGGGACGGTCACTTATTGCCAGGAATGTCAATTATTTTCAATTTAATGAAGTTAATCTACAACGCAAAAGAGTTCACAAATAAACAAAAATATACAAACAACATTAGAGATGATAAGCAACCACTGCAGTTGCTGCACGAGTGGACGTCGAAATGCCGAATGGATTTGTATACTCAACTCAACAGTTCCCTGGAGTTAACGGGCATTCAGAGTTCCTTCACAATCACAATAGATGACCTCACCGTGTAAAAGTGTATACCAAAATCTTGCCTGGATGTCTTACAGCACTCAAAGCTTGCCTGTTTTGTTCATCAAGGAAGCTTGAAGTAAATTACAACACCCAATCAATTTTTCCAATGTTTTAACGACTAATTTAAGTATATATTATGCTTTTTACAAGCACAGACAGGCGGGCAATCAGGCAACAATATCCACAGCTTTCAACCACTTCACCATCACCAACCAACCACCATCTAAGTGGACCGAACGTCAGAGACAACTGTTCGCAAATTGCAAGTCGCAGTCACAATCAATCGCAACTGTTCGGAACTAAAAATCGGCTGGAAGTCGAAGACTACGAAGACGTCGATTGGAAACTACTTGGAGTTTTTATTTTGTCATCTTTCTGAAGACTCTGAACAGGTTGTTATTATTTTGTTTAATTTTTCCTGTTTTGTATTTCATTGCGGTGGCGTTTTTTCCAATAAAAATGAATGATTATCAAATATCTATAATATAATTCAGTCAATATGCATTGACGAGTTATATTAATTTAGATAATTTTGTTCCCTTGTTATTATTGTTTGATTTTTTTGTTAATTCATTCTGCAGATTACGTATCAATACACATCCAACATCAACCTGCAACGCATTTATTGTTACGATGGAAGGGGAACTGCCAACGGTTTTGAACGATTCCAGTGATGACATACTGAACATTTTCAAGGGTGCTAAGGCATATCTTGATGATAAGCAAGACCGAATTCACCGAGTTGTGAACTTAAGTCGTGGAGTGACTTACCAAAGCAAAGGAATTATTTTTCTACTTCATCGAATGCTAAACAAGATGGAAATTGATCCTACGGTGTTGGAAACTGCCGAGAAAAGATTCACAAATCTGAAACTTGAGCATAATGACTTGTATAAATTGGCTGAAGAGCTGCAGAACCAAGATCATTTAGCCTACCGGTGGTACTACCGTTTTGGTCTTGAAGAATACATTGAAGCACTTGCTTTGTGGAATTATCTTAAGTGTGGTAAAATTATCACTTATGCAGAAGCTCAGGCTACTTTGAACATCCAAGAAAAGGGAACTCGTGAAAGCAACGGAGGAGGAAAATTGTTACAAATTTTTCTTCCCCGTGACACATATATGGAAGGACTTGCTGATTTTACTGGAGAACTGATGCGAATTTGTATTTTGGCAGCTGCGATGTCTAAAACTGACATTGTTTTCAAAACCTGCTTTGTTGTCCAAGAATTTCATAGAGGAATGAATGGTTTGTGTGAGTTGTCAAACATGCACAGCCGTTTGAACAACAAGGTACCTGAATTGACCAACAGTGTAGTCAAAATGGAAGAAGCTTGCTACAAAATAAAAATTAGAGATGGTAACGATGAGGAACGAAAGGAATATAAGCCTGCTGTAGCTTCGTTCTGGAACATCGAAAATATTGACAAGGGTTACGATGAAGAAGAACGCAAAAATTACGATGAAGAAGAACGTAACACTTACGAATAACTTTACTATCGGTGACATTCACATTTATAATTTATCTGTACACTTGTTCTCAATTTAATTTTTGTTGTTCTACTGCTCTCCATGTCTTGAATTAGTTTTAGATCATAATTTGCTTGTAACCGTAATATTAGTGTCTTTTTTAAATGCGGCTGTAAGAATTAATTTCACGTATTTTACTTTCATTGACTTCAATGATTGTTGAATGATTCTTTCGATCTTTTATAATGCAAAATTATTCATGTAAATGATAATTTTAAGTTCAAAATGTATTTAAAAAATTTGTTTGGCCAATTTCGTTAATTTTTATGGAAGCTTTTAAAATAATAGTTTATTTTGATGGCTATTATGCACGTAGTTTTGAATTTATGTAGAATTGGAACGTAAAAGCCTGGACCCCAGGAGCAAAAAAAGGATGAAGGAGGATGCAAACAGTCCAAATGATGATATTATATAGTAATCAATTACAGCTATTACCTTAGACCATATGTAATGAAATGGCCATTTCAACAATCAAAGGAACTATCCAAACCTTAAAGTGAATAATCATCTTTATCTACCTCAAACTAATTAACTAACACGGTCACCATTTCTTGTTTAAGTTAAATGTGTTTTAATGTTACTCTATAATTATAAACATTTTAATTGCAATACTGAGTCAGTTAGTGGCTATCATATTTCTATATATAACAGTAATTATTGTGTTCATCAATCAAAACGAATAAAATGATTATTCCCCCATAGGATACGAATTTATGTGAATTTTTTAATTCCTACTTTGTTTTATCAGTCAATGTTACATTAGTTTACCGTGTCTTGTTGCAAATTAACCCCTTTACATAGTTTCATAGTTTAATCAGTGTAATGCCTACTAATTGTATGCTTGTATTACATGAACCACAATTTTTAAAAACTTTTAAAAAGCGTTATATTGGCATTAGAGTTGGTAATGGTACATAAAATGATTGCAATTATCTATGGAATACAGAATGTCGCAAAACTTAAACAGTTAGATAGGAAGTAATAGGTATTAAATGCATAAATAAAAACTGTGTCTCATTTTACAAAATAGGTTTATAAAGAAACCATTTCATACCCAAAACTTAAATCATTTTAGGCACTGTGACTGTGAGTGACCTTATTTGTCTCACTTTCTCATAATGGTATCTGCTCTGCAAATCTGCATTGTATAATTGTATTGTATTACTATTAATAAATGTGTGAGGCAACATGAGACATGACATTAACATAATTTCCACCTAAACCGCACAATTCCAGTCTTCCAGTTGCGTAGCGTAATAATTGCTTTTTCATGGCGAGTTGGTAAATGTTCGCTCTTCGGTAATGTACGTTCTACGTACTACGTGTATAATTATTGCCCTTTGCAATGGGAATCGAATGCAAGTGCGACTTTGCGGTTGAGTTGGAGCTGGACAGTCCGATTGGAGTCATTACTACATGGTAAATGACGAATTTAGTTACTATTTGTAGATTAATACTTTTTCTGAGTCATAAGTCAGCACTCACACTTTTCAGACGTCACACCATTAGTCATGTTCTATTTTTAGAGTTGCAAAAGTCTGGATAGTCTAAAAAGCTAAAATATGCAGAAGCGAATTAAAATTACCTAGCATTAATTTCATGCTTCTATTCACTGTAATGAATAAATAGGTTATTTGCTTTTCAATTAGAATTTTAATGCTGTATGGATTTATACTGGAATTACAGTAGAATAAGTGTAAATATTTATTAAGCTATCATACCACTGTAGGGTTTGTTTACTCTTTGTTCCATTATCTAATATTTAATAAATTAATCCGTCAACAGTACAACAGATGCTGAGCAGAAACGGCTGGTATGTAGATTATGTCTCATCTTAATAATATACTTCTGCTGTTCTGGTCATAATTCTTATATGCATGTAAAATGATTCTATTAATCTTTCATATAACATAATTTTAGCATGGAATATAAATATTGGAGTGATGTCCTATTATAATGAGAGATGCTTTGTATTTTTACTTCCTAAGACATTTTTAAGGGTATCATTATATGTAGGTATATAGAAGCTTAAAAATATTTAAATCTGTTGTACTACATATCATATAATTAATAAATTGCAATTGCATATTAATTTGCTTGTCTGTGCGTCCATCCAGTCAGTAGTTGTTCACAATCCTAACTTATCACTGCCCTGAGAAAACTATTCTTACAATAAATTATACAAACAGTCTTTCTCACTGTTCAACGTTGAAAATATTATGAAATATTACAAATAATTTCTACATAGTTTTAATATTTATTATGTCTTTAATTAGATCACGATACATAAAATACATAAAATATTGTGAAGTGCACAAATAATTAGAAACTTAATTGGACAATAATATTTCATGGTCACTGCGGACAATATTTAGGACGTCCAATATTAGATTTACTTGGTTTTGTAACACTACAATGGCCTTAAAAGATTTACTATTGCATTTTAATTCAGCCTTCATCAGTCCTTTCAATGGTATATTTCTTGGATTGGAAAAAACATGGGAAATGTCAAAACAAATTAATATGATATCTCAAATTGCCCTTCATCTTTATGAATTTATATTCGTTCAATCGAAAATGAATAGAAAAATATGGAAACGTCACATTCGGTCCATGAAGTTTCGTAGCTATTTTCTTCGTATATTTCAAAAACATTTTTCAAAAGTATGTGCTTAATAATTGTGCCGTGTGCAACATTTTTTGTGATTACAATTTATCATATTTATACAATGTGGATCCTACAACTTGTGCTAATACACACATAATTTAAATAATCCGTTTTCCTACTACTCGTTCAACCAACAAAAAGCGTCTTCTAAAATGGTAAGTCTTTTCAATCTCCGTTTATCTAGCATTGCATGATCTTTGCATTAATAAATTCAAATATGACAAAACTAAATCTGAACTCGTCTCATTACAATTTCAAATGTATATCTGGCGAATATATTTCATTTTTCACTTCCAGAGAGCATTATTATTTAAATGAATCCATGTAATCAATATGCAATAGATACAGAATAAACAACATTTTAACAAAGAATTTTGCTCGTCTTTGTTAAAGTTAGCAGAATGGTTTGGATTGGTTAAGAAGGAGCGAATGTGTTCATTTGTTGTATGGTGTGTGGGAGGCACAGGCAGCAGTACAATGATTTTCCCTGTCCCCTCCCTACCTCTATGTCGTCTGAGCTGAGTAAGTAAAGGTTGTAAAACTGTGTTAAAGGATGGAGAGAGTAGTCTAATTTATTATAATGTATTTCTACCACTATACGTCTATCAAAGATCCCTTCCTCTCTCTACCACTTCTAGCATTATAGTATCAACAGCCATAGCGAAATAGAGGTGGGCATTCCTCCTAAAAATTTAGGGTTAGCCAAATAAATATCACTAACAATGCAAACTTGGAGTAAATCCAAATTCCAAGTAAAGATATCCTTATAATTTGTAGGAAAAAGCAAAACAATTTTCCGACATCAAAATTTGTTCGTTAATTTGATGATGAACTAGATTTGTAAGATTGAATAACATTTCAGTGAGGTCCCAGCCCCAATGGGAAGCATTTTTATTCTTAAAGTTTGTTTGTGTCATAATTGGGGACTTAATAAATTGTCGAATAAATAAATTTTCAAAATAAATTTTAATTTTGTAAGTAAGGGGTTTAAATATTATGGTTAGTTTGAAAAACTGAAAGGGGGAAAACAATCTTTATTATAAATAAAACTGTCACTGTTATATGTGCAAATATGATAGTCGAAACGACTCAGTGTCAGTACTATTATAAGAGAAGGTTGTAACAAAATTAATTAACATTATATATATATGTAAATCTTTTATGAGTTCGAATTTTGTACTCATTTTTTGGGTATAAATGACTATTTAATACGAAGATTAAATACCAGTACAGTAATCATTGTTTACTTGCTTTTTATTCGGTACTATTTGGAAATGTAGCTAAACTAATTTTCTCAAATCTTTAAATGTAATTTTTCGTTCATCAAAATTTAATTTCGATTAAGAAATTCATAATATGAGACAAAAGAGAGCACACATACAGTATCATAATTATATTGTAATAAACTTCTATTAAGTTTAAAAGCGGAGAATTCTTTTCTGCATGGAAACGATGAATAAATCTGATTTAAAAATGAGGACGTGGTAAATTACAATGGTGGGGGGATACAGAAAATCGGGATTAGAAGAAATGGTGTTTGATTTCCAGCTCTAAAGTAAACTCATAGTCACGTCTCTCTGTGTTCGTATAACTGTGCAATAGTTTACACATACGTACTATGTGTGGATACGAATTTAGGCATGGTAATATTATGATTATGATGGTCAGACACTCTAACTGAGCTGACTCTGTGTGTAAAGTATCGTATAGTTTTTCGATATGCAATTTATAAACGTGATAAGCAAACTATCTCTACTTGAATGTGTATTGTGTCTGTTGTGTGTGTACTTCTGCTGCTGGTAAAATGTAAGTAAGATAGAGAATAAATACAATGCTGGTACAAAACAAGTACTATGGTTGTAGTTATAATTATAAATAAGACTAGACTTGATGTTTTCATCTAGTTACTGTTTACTGTATTCCACATTTACTGTTTACCATACGTACAGACTAATATTACACGCACCTATATATACAAGAAAGAAAGAACGTATATAGAGATAGAAAATAAATACAGAACATACGTTATAATAATATTATAAGATATTCCCAAGTTAGTCATAGTCATACACAAACACAGAACCAAGGGAATCGAAAGATCACTGAACAGTGAACAGTGAAAATACCTAATTCATAGAGATAACTCTAATAATATACAAAATCACTAACAATAGAAGTATAATACTACTACGGATAAAGTAAACAGAATAACAGGATAATACATTAGCACATACACAGATTTACAATCAGAACTACAAACTTCTCACAAGACTCAAAACTCACAAACAAACAACAATGGCAAAAATTAATTCAATATGAAATCAAAACAGACTCATTGTCAGTGCAATGCAAACTCCAAATTCTAAAACTCGACGAGCACTCTGATGAGTTCAGTGAATCGTTGTTAATCAGTTTTAGCATTTATTATTGGGTTAATATCAAGTTAGATGAACGCACTGCGAATATTCTCCTCACAATAATAACCAACTGATATTACTATTATTATGTATTTTGTATTTTTCAAGAATCAAGACGCACAACACTGAATTAACAATCAACAATCCAAATCTACAATTACTGTCCTTTTTGGTTGTGGCTCGATATGTGGTAAGTAAAAACTCAATTTTCTATTCCTTTCTTTCTTTGTAGTACAAAATTATTATTCAATCAGAACAAAGTAATGTCCTATAAGCTGCAAAAATATTTTTATTCAAATATTTTCTGGTATTATTAAATTATTAAATTCAGAATCAGAAAGAGTTGGTTACAAGTTATGTGCAGCCTATAATATTATTGCGTAATTGTAAAGTAATAAAGGAATTTAACAATGGATAGGTACCATTGTAATAATAATATGTAATAATATTAGTTGTTTGAAACAGTCGAAAGTTTCTAACTTACAATTAATACAAACACAAATACAAAGGCATAGTTATGGGGAAAATTGAAAAATTGCAAATACTTAAGTGTATTTTTGCCTATAAATAACGAATTCGTAACTGGTGATCAAGATTTCCAGAATAAGTAGCTCATTAATAACTGAAATGTTACTATTGAATTTTCAGTATTTTACATTTGAGTTACAATTTATTTTATTTTATTTTACAATTTAATCAGTAATTGTGCTACAATGATGCATTTACAAGTTACTTGCTGCAAACTTTTAGCATAAACCTGTTTTATGACTGTATATAATTTTTTGCATTTAATGGCTAGAAATATAATAGAGTTATCATTAACTAGACATTTATGATTCAGGATTAACAAACGGTTTTAATAGGTGTGATGATGATACGCAGTTTAGGTACCTAGAACTGTTGAGTGTTGACTTTTACATCTTTCCATCTGCTGTAAAATGTTATCAATGTTCTGGTTGTCTACTTTCTACATCCAACTAGGACCCACATAATATTAATTGTATTAATTCATCATTTGCTATCTGTGGAAAAACTGTTAGTTAACAATGCAGGTTTATAGTTTTAGAGTGTAGTTCATGAATGGTGTTACAACATTATTATTGTAACATACTAGGTTTAGTTTAAGGCTAATGTTACGCATACTATAATTATTTAATTATGCCACCAATTTTTAATAGTAAACACGAAAAGCGTATTCTATGAAAATGGGGATAAAATTTTATCAGAGTGATTCCTTAACTTACTTTAATCAAATTTGTTCTTTGCTACTAGCTAAATAAACAGTTCGTTACTTATCTCTGCATATGAGTTTAATGAGTTTGACACATTTTACTTTACCTAAAGCTCCTTATATTATTCTTAATTTTCACTTGAGCTTAATAAATATTGTATTTGTGTTTAAGCATGTTTCTTTGCATTTTTAGACATTTCCTGTAAATGAAATGCTATGCATGTATCAGTTATTATTTTAACTTTCACAATATGATTATTTTAACAGTACTTGTTTATAATAATGTTAAAATCTCCGAAGCAACGGAGCATTATAAAGTGGATGTCAGTTAGACGCTAATATTAAAGCTTGAGCAAAACTGAATAGCTAAAATTAGACACATATGCAAGTAAACTTCTGTTAGTTCTTATTACAACATCAACTGAAAGTATCTTGTGGAATTTAAAAAAATGCTAAAACGCTTTGTTGTTGCAGTAACATTTTATTACCTACCTACTTTAATTTTGTTTTCAAGTTGCAGAGAAGCATGGGTTAAGTTTAAGTTGTAAAAAACCTTTATCGTTTCTTGCACTGTAGAATGTTGCTTGATAAGGACACCTCTATTATTACTCCTCTCTGGAGAAAATGCAATGCAAGTAGACAAGAAGACCTTCAAACTGTAGTATAGTCTTAAAAGGTTTTCGAAATGATAATATATTCGATTTTATGCAAATCATTATGCATTTCTACGAATAATGTTTATTTTGCCAGTAAGAAAATTAGCTGCAGATCCAAAGATCGGATTTTGACCTTTAGTAAGTTGTAGCTGTAGAGGTGAAAGATTTTTTGTTCAATTTCAACAGGAATCTTATTCTGAAGGTTAACTGATAGCATAAGAAGAAGTGATTAGTATTAGTGTAATAAATCTCATCGAAAGGGCCCCCAAAACATTGCATGTATAAAAATGGCATTCTTATTCTATCGAAATCATGCTTAATATAAATTAGGCACGTTAAAATGTGCAGAATCTATATAGAATTTGCAAAACACAATACACTTCCACACAAACAATATGCATTTTACAATTACAATACATTGTTGATGTAATTATTACATTTTTATGCTATACCAATACAGCACAATATAATTTATACTGCAACAGTATCCTAAGCCCTGAAAATTGAGTGTCTAAACAACATGTGAATGCATTAGCACAAGACAAGAACACAAAAACGCAAGGCGAGTCAGTATTTTTTAGTGGTAGTAGGCAGAGTAGAGTTAGAGGTAGGCACATTAAACATTAACATTACTATTATTATTAAGCTGCCTCGTGCTGACGTCACTTTATAATGATAAAAATTATCTTTTTATCATTGTTTATGCATGGGTCGTCAGTCATATGTGGATAGTCTACCTATAGGCCTATTCATGATTAATGATTGTTTTTAACCATCAAATATCTATCTGTAGAACATCCAGTAGCAGATACAAATTTATTTAAGTGAATTTACTATGCACTGTGTACTTTGCCTGCACTAAATGTGCAAGAATCAGCATTATTGCATTATCTCTCAATTAATTATTAACATCTGGAGAGTTAATACTGATCGAAATTAAAGGCTTCAATGGGAAAAAGTAAGCAGTCTGATATATTGCGA
The DNA here is from genome assembly GCA_019776165.1 of Pogonognathellus flavescens. Classification (NCBI taxonomy): domain Eukaryota; kingdom Metazoa; phylum Arthropoda; class Collembola; order Entomobryomorpha; family Tomoceridae; genus Pogonognathellus; species Pogonognathellus flavescens. The sequence continues at coordinate 70,616 of JABASD010000289.1, read as the reverse complement.
ATTCAGACTTTATGTAAAAGTAGAGGTGCTTAAATCATGGTTTTAGCAAAAGCTGGCAAATTTATGATTTCAATTCAGTCTAGTTTATTTAAAGTACATAATGAAAGTCAAACGACACTGAAGTAAAGTAATACTTTAGTAAAAAACCAACTTGGAGTAGTTTTAAACAAGAAAAATCATTATCAGCATTGTTGTCGTTTTGTTAATCTGTTTTCTTTTCTCTTATCACCAGTATCATGATTTTGTCTACTTTTAGATAACAATGATTATTTTTGTTGTATTTTATCACATGCATTCGACGAATGCATGTATTTATTGTCCATAATGCGTAATTAACAATGCCAGAAAAATTGTTCTGCAGAGTAATGAAATAAATGTCATACAGTTCGTTCAATTCTACTCTACTCGTCTTCCTTATTCGATATTAAAGTGGTATTACAACAACCGCTTCGCTTTTAATGCATTATTGAATTTTACGAATGAATTGAATTTTTTTTTCTAAAATTTTCCAATCTGCTTGTTTAATCGTGAGTGTAAACGCGTAGGTAATATGCAATTGTGCGAGACTGTGTGCTTCGTGTAATAGTGGCTTGATATTTTCACTTCTGTTCAATGAACCGTGTAGTGAGTGCTATGTAAAGTCTGTACAGTATAGGAGGGATATAAATAAATGCATCTACAGCGTAATGATATACGTAAATATATATTACGCTTTATGACACAGTAACAGTTAGTAAAATACAGAGTTTTTCCTGGTTGGTTATGTAATAATAATTATGAATAATAACTACCAAATAGAATTTAGTAGGTGTTTATCGCATGAAAGTGTTCGTCTTGCAAAAATCATTTTGCAGTAGTAGGATTGAGAGGTTTTAAGAATTGTTATAAAGTGCTGATAAAATTATTTACTTTTGCAGATCACGGATTGAATGTAATCCACAACACAGACTCGAGTATCAGCACCCTGCACAGAAAGTACGGATCTATTTAAGTTTATCATAATATTGAGTTTGATTATTTATCATTGTTTAATATTTTGCAGATTGTTAATAACTTTTATTTCTTTATCAACAGTTGCACAATCAGCTAAAGTGAACCCAGCTTTTCAAGCATTCGTCAGACAAATAGCGTTTATTGTTAATCACCAATGTGTTTGTGAAAGCTCTTATAGCACAGGATATATCACATAGTACAACGTCCTCAGATTTTAAGTTTAATTCATTTTGGCTATGTCAATGCGTCTCACCTCATCAAGACTGTGAATGTGAACCGAATTTTTGTGTCTTCGAAACAATCAATTGCACTCAAAATTGTTTCAGTTTAGGATTTATATTCGTTATACCGTTCTACTTATGTGATAATTTCTAGACGTCATATCATGTAGATGCCGCTCTATTGTTACAGACTTTTTTGTTATCAATTCTGAATGGAAGGGGAGACGATTTATGAAGTCGCGTGGGTATTATGTTGTAATTCGGGTAGTGGGTTTGTTTACTCGAACCATGCAAAAACAGTTTCTGTCGTGTTGAATGAATTACCAAGATAAAGCATTTTCCAGCAAATTGCTTTCGTACATTTGTCATCGCTAGTTTTTCTCATCGTTGAGGAAAGATATTATTGTGCTTAAGACAGTGTCCGATTGTCAAGTGAAGCATTATAGTGACAAAAACACAAAAGTTGACTGATTGTTTGTTTTAGAAAATATTCAAATGAAAACAAGTGTTACGTTAAAATCTTCGAATCAACGCATTGTTGCTTTGTCTTTTTATCGTATCCACATAGTTAATTCTTTTCAAGGAATTTGATTTGTAATAATAGGGAAAGTAAAACATATTACGACCGAAAATGAATTCCATACGAAAATGGTTGTACAAGCCAAAGGTAAGTGCCTATATCGTACTTTATTCTTTACTTTGCTGTAACAGATTTAATGGAAGTACCACAGAACATATTGAAAGTGTTTTTGGTATTAAACTCAGAAATTGAAAACGCAATTTTATACTTGTGTCTTCGTACACATAATATTATGTTCTCATTGTTCTCTTTACTTCAGTATGACTAGTTATTAATCACTAAACTTGAAAAGAATTAAAGAATAATAATAAAGTATTTACATCTATCAATTTCTCGTAATAATAGGGTTTCCATTTCGATTGTAACAATATTTTTAATAGAAACACAGTTTTCGTGATTTGAATTTAGAATTGTTACAGGATAGAATAATTGTTACAATGTTTTATTGTGTATTTTTGACAAAAAGCTGAGTGTAATATCGTTTATGGGTGACGGGGTATAGTATGTAAGTACAGCATTGTAATGGAAATGTTTTGTTGTAGAAATCGGACCAGAGTCTGCTGGCTCAATTCTTTTATGCCGACGAAGATTTAAATACCGTAGCTGCAGAATTAGATTCCTTCGATGGAAGAAAAGACCCAGACCGGTGTACAGCGTTAGTCAACCATCTTAGACAATGTCAAGACAAAGTGAGTCATTCTTTAAATATTTTATGAACAGCATTCTTTTTCTTTATTGTTAACACAAATTTCATCTTTACGATTTCCTTTTCCAGGTTTTAAACATCTGTCAGATGATTATGGACGAAGTGATTCTGGAAGACAGAGCACCTAGAGATTTTCGAGCAAAATTTCCAGATGATGTATTACAGGAAAATCTTGCTGGACAGCTGTGGTTTGGTGCTGAGGTAAATTTTAAAAATGAATATATTTTACTGCTTTATTTCTAAATTATGTTTCAAAATCAAATTGTTTTGTACGTATTTTAGTATGTATACATGTTTCATTGTCATCCTTAACGTTAGTTATCAATGTAAATAATAGAACGGTATGACTCATGATTCGGGAAGCAAAACTGATCAATATCAACCTTGTATTTCATAGCAAAAATCGATTTTAGTCCGTAAAGATCACCTTCTACTTGGATTTAGTGTGCATTGGAGGATTTACGATAAACGCTCAAGGATTTTGAATGTAGAGGAGATAAGTTATAATTTTGTGGTTAGACGTTAGTCATGTTTGAAGTAGGTTTCATGTTTTTTATTTAGTTCACATTCTTTACTTCATCTGTAAGTAAAACCGCAGTTTAGTTTTTCTATAAAGTTATTCATTCATAATGCATACTTTGCATACCGTAGGCTGTGCCTATTATTACAGATATTTGAGGTGAATATATTTTTACTCAGTATTGCTTCTTTGTCAATTAAATGCGGATGCGTAATTCATCTAAGTGTGCTACATACAACGGGCGGAAAATTGTCTTTGCCACTGTAGTTGTTTTTTTAAGCGTATGTTTGTGATGATACAGTAAGTTTATTATCAAAGTCAGGTAGTAAAGTAATGCATTAATTTCTATGATCAAGTATGAAACTCAGACCAACGACCCATCTGTAAGCACAGACTGTAGTATAGGATGGATATGTGGACGTGATATATAAGTTTGATGACACTATATACGACCCAAATATATGTGTAGCAATGTCTCGTATGCAACGCATAATGCAAATACGTGGAGCAATTGTTTACATGAGACAATAAGAATGAAAATGTATGTACAGAAATGCTAATGACCCTTTACTGTTTAATTGCTCTTAGCATAAATAAAAATGTGGGCCTAAAGCAGTTAAACTGCTTCGACATTTGTTATTATTATCAGATATACCTATTTATATATCTGTATATATATCTCCTTATAACGCAATGAAAGAGAATTATTTAAGTATTAGTAATAACAGCAGATACTATTTGTATGTATTTGGGCCATCAAATGGTATGTGCTTTTGTATGTATATGATTAAAAATTGACTATAACTTTTTGTATGTTTTTATTTAGTGTCTGGCTGCGGGGTCAAGTATTTTAAATCGTGAGTTGGAGAGTGCGACTATGCGCCCGCTAGCAAAAGCTCTTACCAAAAGTCTTGAAAATGTACGGAATTTGTTACGAGAACAATGTTTTCGCAACCCACCTGAATTTACTGAAAAGATATGTGAGTCTTTGAAGATCTTAGATAGACTTTTCGCTGAGTTTGAGCTATCGTATGTGTCTGCAATGGTTCCAGTAAAAACAGTACACGAATATGAGGCTCAGCAAGCCATTACGGTCTTATATTCGGAAACATTACAAAGGTAAGTTTGTTAACCTTTCTTAAAATAGATGAATACTTCTTCTATTATTATTCTTATTCGCTCAACCAAAAGCTACGCGTAATGTTAAATTTATTTTTCTCGAGATCAAGGCATTTATCTTACGACAATACCAAATGAGACATAAATTATTTTTTTACTGCGCACATTTCTTGCCATTTTATTAATGAACATTTGGAGTTTGAACCCGAATTCTGCAATCTGTGCGGAATTAAAGAAAATAAATAATTATCTGAAAGTAATAATAGCAAGTTGACTGTCGGTCTGGTAATCGTGACAGGTCTTGTAGGAAGTAAACATATGTGTAGTAAATGTAATCTCTTAACAGACGGTCTGGTTCTAAGCTTAAAGAATAATATTATCATGACTTAACATACAAATAATAAATAGAAATCAAGTGGTAGGAAAAGCACTGAGAAATATAAAGGGATAATAGAAAGCAATGTATGAAAGGTTCCAAAAGACAGCTATTATTGTAGCTTTGGCGTTAACCCTTCTGTTGAATAGTTGAAGAATGAATGTTGAATACTGAATCCATTATGGTTATTTGCATGCAATTTTTTGTTATCATTTTGTTTACATTCTTTCTTAACAACGTGACCTCACTTCTCTGGAGTGAATGTTGATGTATTGCAATGACTTCTTACATTTATTTTACTTTCATGCTTTATTATTAACGTTGTAATTATTGTGTTTTTGACATTGACACTGAAATTGAAATAAAATTATTGTCTCGTTTTATCGAATAATCGAACATTGACAATTAACAATAGTTAACTTCAATAGTATGGCTGTAATGCGAAGTACAAAGCTATGAAGTATTATCTATTACGTTACTCATAACCAGAAATGATTATATTTATTAGTTTGCAGTATCGAAAATAGTTCAGGGTTAATAATCTTTTTTAGATTTTTAGAAAATAATTTTAACTTTATTTGTATCATTAATTTATTTTAATTTTATTATGGGAATTAACACGGGTTTTAATTGTTTATGTTTATTTTTAGTATTGAGAAAATATTTAAAATTGTTGTTGTCTGTTTTGAATATAGAGCTCTGGGGTCAGGACTTCTGTGTCAAGACCAAGTGGACAGTTGTGATCCAGCTTTGATGTTCACGATTCCTCGATTGGCCATCGTGGCAGGGTTATTGGTGTACCCCGATGGACCGCTGTGTCTCGAAGTGGGCGAATTATCCGACATGTTCCGTCCATTTCGATCCCTCCTTCTAAAGATTCGAGAGCTGCTTTGGACTTTGAGTCGTCAGGAGTTGAATGCTTTAGAGCGGTCCTTGTGCTCACTCGAGGAACCTCCTAAGGGCGAGAAATCCAAAGTCCCTTATGAGGCCCATGGTTCTGCAGTTTCTAGTGATGCGGCTCAACCTTTGAGTCAGGGGCACAATTGTAGAACAGCCTTTGGTAAGTTATAACAGCCTAACCAAAATATTTGATTTTATGGGGTTGAGATAATAATTTTGCCTTTTTCTTTAGATTCAGATCAGTTGCAGCGTGCGGATCAGTTAGAAGGGACGTTACCTTTGGGAACGAATGCGATTCACGATTACCTTGATGAATTCTGCAAAGACTTTCCGTATTGCAAAGACTTCATCACAGACTTGTGCAACAATCAGAACAATCTAAGCCACACGAACATAGAAAGTAGCAACAGCACTGTGAACGACAATAACAACGAGGATGATAGTCAATCAACGATTTCCCAGTATTCTCTGAATCAACGAGGCGGTATGGGAGAAAGCACTGTGATGACCACAAGTAGTAGTTTTGACGTGCACTTGATAGCAAGTGCAATGGTTGCAGCGGCTGGAGGAAATGCCAGTGGCTCCACTTTCAATTTACCCGTAGGTATTACACCTGAAATTAATTCTGATTTGCCTCGGCCTATTGCAAACGACTATCGTTCTTCGTCTTCATCGTCTTCCTCGTGTAGCAGTACAGTGAGTAGCAGTCGCAATAGTAGTCTTAGTGAAGATGAGTCAAATTATGATAATACGGAACAACGTGCGGAAATTGAAGGTATCGAAAATGATAAAAATGAGACTGAAACAGCAGCTACAGTAGCTTGTGCGGCTGCTCCGGAGGACAAGACTTGCATTCTAGTGTCAACAGATGATCACAACGGCGCCATGGATGATACTCTTAGAGATTTGATTCAATTCGTTCAAAAGGATGCAGTGACGACGACGGAGGTTGCTGATGGTAATCATAAAAACACTAATGTCTGTGATGATGAGTTGAGTTTCGAAGAATTGGCAGCTGGTCCTTGTCGTTCCTTTCAACCAAGGCCAAATAGTCTGTACAGTCATAGTTTATTATCCTTCACGGAGGACGAAGAAACGCCAATTACGGAGATCATGCAAGGAGCTAGCGCCCAACTTGATTGCTCCTCTTCCTTGGTTTTTTCGGCAAGTCAAAGTGCAACGACTTCAAGCGTATCTGCTCCTTGCGTCTGCAGTCCCAGCCATAGCGGCAGTTCCAGTAATGGAAATTATCAACTAACCAACAATCCATCAGTGGAAATCATTAAATCTGTGTTGGGAGATGACGAAGATGAAACCGAAGATAATACCACTGATAAGGAACTCCTCCAGTTTTCCTACGATGAACCGACAAATTCGACTATGGTTTGCGACTCAACTTCGTCTAATCATGGGTGCAATCGTCAATTCAGTGGTACAAGTAAACAATCCCATTCACTTCTTCAGGTTCCCGAAACAGGACTCATGATGATGATGGCTGGTTCGAATATAAATAATCGTTTAAGACCACCACAAACCACCACGCAGGAGTTGTCTTCATGCTCCGGCAGTTGCTGCAACAGCGAATGTAGTGCTTCCATTGGGTAACGCATCCATACTTGTTCTGAAATTATATTTTTACCTATATCATTGTAGTAATGTTGTCTAATCATGAGTTTACATCCTTGTAGGGGAGAGAGCACGTGTGAAACTTCATCTTTTGACTCGGAATGTCAGGATGATATCGAAATTGCTCTGGCAATGCAAGCGGCGGAATTAGTTACGAGAAATGAAACACATTCACGATATAAGTAAGATCTACAAAAATATTTTGTGTTTTAAGATTTATTTTGCTTTACATCTAGAATGCTTTACATATCAATTTCAGTTCTATAATGTTACTTTTAAAATTGACATCTAGGTCTTTAAAATGTCTTGCTCTGCCGACCAGGAATAGTTCGGACCTGATTCATAGATTGTTTATCTGTATTGCTGGAGTGGCCGACCAACTTCAAACTAATTACGCAGCAGATCTACGTTGTACGTTAAAATGTGTTTTTGCTATGAACGCTACTCCAGGAGATGACGAAAGTATGGAAAGCGGAGACAATAGTGCTACAGATGTTACTCCAGAACCGTCGTTAGACGAAGAACATATGCACAGTATGGATGGAGAGACTTCGGGTAATGGAGAGCAACCGTCAATTGAAGTTACCGCACCGCCGTCTTGGATTCCGGACGATATGGCACCTCAGTGTATGTCCTGTGCCGCCACATTTACTGTCGTTAGACGTCGTCATCATTGCCGTAACTGCGGAAAGGTTGTCATTGTACTCTTATTTCCCATGTGTATTGTAAACGAGTAATTAATTATGCATTAGCGTGTTAGTCTGTGATGGGTTTTTTATCTTTATTTATTTTTATGGTGCTTTAGGTGTTTTGCGGAAAATGTAGTGGGAATTCTGTGCCGCTTCCAAGATACGGACACCTAAAACCTGTAAGAGTGTGTAACCGCTGTTTCATGTACAGTGTCACTCCATTCACTCTTCCAGTAAATTCGGAGTCGTAAATGACATCGGAGAGCAAGTATCTAATCAGGAACCTGAATATTGAGTCATACAGTATACCTTTAAACGATTTAGAATGCGGTGAGCATTGTTGTTGTCTTTCTCCTAATTCAGATTTGTCAATGTCAATCCATTTTACATTAATTATGGAGTAATATTATTGTGTTGTGTCATAACATTTCCTCTTTCATACCAAAAACGAACTAAACCAGTGTTTAATGTATGTATTGTAATCGTGACTCTTTAATATCGTGGTACCTATATCAGGTTCATTCAACAAAATTTATTCTACAAGAATTGTATCGACTTTACTAAGCATAATGTAAGTATACCATATACCTAAAGTTGGAGGTTAGAAAATGTCCGTTTTTGGGAATTTTATAAGTTTGCACATCATTTTTAATTTACAAATGTTTTCAATTTACAACGGAAATGATGATTTTAGTACGATTGGTTTATAAGTAAGTAATTTGAAAGTGTCACAATTTTGATTGGTATTGATTTGTACTTTATCGACTTACAATTAATTGAGCACTGATTTTGTTTCATGATATTGTTTAAAATACGTTTGTAAAATTTTCTTAAGAAAGCTTAAAATTAATATTATGAAGGAGGATCTGGCATTCAACGATCGAATTAGGTACCTATGTTCAAATAATATTACAATTCAATCTGGAGATTCTGGACTGGATTAAATAAATGTTCAGCCAACAATATACTAATATTCTTAGGTAGTAACATATAAGTGTACACAAGAAATTGATTGGTGGTGAATTTACAATTAGTAGATAATTTTCTACATTAATACACACAAAAATATATAGTCAAAGCGAATGCATGTTTAAAATGTCCTAAAACTACATACTTAGGAATTACGAAAAATTGTTAAGCTACTATGTTAGCATTCCAGGAAGACATGTCTGAAATTTTGTTTTGATGTTCAATTCTTAATGGTTCAGCAGATACGGACTGGGTGACTTTATTGCGTAATAAGTCGTACATTTTTGGCACAGTTGAGTTTGATAGGAAATGCCACTGGATATATCATAATGATTATTTAATACCTTTGCCTTCGTAAATGACATTTAAAATCCATGTACTCTTTACATTTGAATTTAATTTAAATTTAAAGGCAGTGATGAGTGAAAAGTTTTCACTTTACATCGCAATGGAACTTTGGCCTACAAAAATACTAGCAAATATCAACGGAATTGTACTTGATTAATTGTTTAGCCTATTTTAGAGAAATGAACTTACTGTGTCGTTTGGATAGGGCGAGAACGGAATTACATACTGACATTACATGATGAAATACAAACCACAACTTCAACCCATACAAATAATGTTAGATGATGATACTGGATTGATACTCTATGTAGTTTAGGATACGATACGTACTGATTGAATTAAATGGTTCTATAATCACAGGACACAAAGTTCGGAATTCTTTTTGTATTGAATTGTTTTTTACCATTGAATTCTACTGCTCTACCAAAATGAGGATTCTATTCTACATTACAATTACTGTTACAAACTATCTAACTACATACTCCAATGCATATTATACTGAACTGAACTGTCCATTTTCCTATGCTTGGTGGATTATGTAATATGTACCTTACTGAACAATAAGTCCATAAAAATTAAATAATTAAGTTTTGCATATAACATACTATTACATGTACACACGATTGGAAAACAGAAGGTTATCATAAATATTACGATGAGTATAGTTAAGGGGCTATATTATAACGGATAAACTATTACTTCAAATAGTTACATTGACGAATGTTAAATTGGTTGTAAAAGTAGTGAGTAAATAATCGATTGTGGTAAAGGACACATTACAACTTACAGCACAAATGGAAGTACATTTTGGAAGAATTTTATTATAATCTAATGAGTATACATGTAAGTAATGATAAATGCGTACGTAATGATAATATTAAAGTTATAGAGAGTTAAATGTAGTACGAGCCTAGTCTGCTAATGGTTACTTTGTCAGATCATTCGTAATTATTCAATACAATACTAGAAGAGGATGAAATGAGAGTTGTGCTAATATTATAATATAATGAGTTTGTAAGTAAAATTGTAGTTATATTATTGTTTTTGTAATCATAGATGATATGAGGGTGTAAATATTTCAGGATACACGCGATTTTACGAAACCGTCAACTATTACATGTTAAATGCAAAAATGAATAAAAAATAAATGTGCTGTTTACAAAAGCCACAAGAGATTTATACTATTAAACGCGAAGAAAGTATAATAACGTAGTTGTACTATGTCAAAGGAGTACGTGTAGGTCGTATATCTTGTAACTAATCAAATCATCGCTAATGCCAGCAAATAGTTTTTATTGCCGATAAGCTTATAGTTTGCAACTATGGTTTCGTTACTACTCCTAATTAATAGCAAATTCAGTTACCCACTTTCTTTTGTATTCTAAAAACATTGTTATTATTATTGTCCCTGTGTAAAATGTATATCTTCCGTTTTCATTTGACTGATTCTGCTTATCAGAGTTTGAATTTCTATTTATAATTTACTTTCCTTTACCAAAAAGAGTGATGCATCTCAGAAGTAACGTTTTCTAATAATATCCCATAAAATAATCTCTACATGTTTTAATGTGGCCACTACTGACTTAACAAAAATTAAAACCAATTTCATAAACCGTGTTCGAAAATCATTAAAAAACTGGCAAAACAAATTCTCCATTTTCTCTGTGAAATGTTTGCCAAGAATACATAGTAGATTAATAAATGTTCTCTGACCGTTGTTAAGTAATATTTAATCGGTTTATATAAAATCGATGGATAATTTAATATTTTAGAGGTGTACTATGTAATTATACTCTCTTTTGAATGTTGTGTGGTAGGAGCCAGAAACTGGATACTTTGGTGTTAACGGCTGGCTGGCATTATTGATTATGTGTTAGGATGCTAGTGGCAAATAGCAACTAGTAACAAAGATGTATTTGGTGGGGAATGGAACTGATCGTTATGAATTCCTAAGTGTGTGAGCAGATATAATTATAATATAGAAATAAAATAAATTATGTCATTTAATAATTTCGTGTCGTGTTTAAAGTGGTATTATATTATACGTGTCCTGAAATGCATTAAAGATTATTCTGTTATCACATATATCAGATGAAGATCTTGTCTTGTCCTTTTCATTTAATTCATCATTCATCAGTCATGAAATTTCAAAGCTATTTCTATGAACGATTTCATCTTACCTTATTATTACAGAAAATGCTTGTGAAGAAACCAAAAGTCTGAGGTGAAATAATTCAATACTAAAAATATATATTAGACTATTTGCACGGCTCTTATGTGTAAATACTTTATGATTTCAATTCTTGCGAAAAACTCACACAATTTTAATTTTGGTATTTTACAGCCCAGTGCACTCATTCATATAGCATTCAATTCATCCGTGGATTAACACCTACACACTTCCAGTTTTTGTTAACTTTTGACTTTAAATATTTGGCGACTCCCTGACTCTAGTGTTTGCATAGGATAATTGTGTTCACAATTTTGCTTCAAAGGGATCACAGGCGAACGAGCAAACAAGATTAATTAAGTGTCATTCAGCTCTTGAATGGTTGATAAAAAGCTGACTATGCTTATTAGGAGTGTTTACCAAGAAGTTTTATTTGACAGGGTAAAATGCGAAAGTACATATTATGCATAATCTGTAGGTGTTGCGCTTGTTTTCTCATACCTAACAAAAGTGTCACAGTCTCATGTTATGAGGCCAAAGCATAGAATTATATGGATAAGTAGGTAATTAGAATGGAAGGTAGCTGTAGAGTAACAAATGCCAATTTCGAGTTGCTTTTGATTGACACAGTGACAAGACACTCCATGATTATTATTCGCAATATTAAGATATCACTTGTGTACTGTGCTTATATGCAACGAACATATAATTATGGACCTAGAGTCTTCGCAGAACTAATCGCATAGTGCTTGTGCATGGATAGAAATAACTTGCCATTTTATCGTGAACACTTTCCTCCAAAACGGACTGATAACACTATAAAAATCCGTTTTATCTATCAAATTGGATTAACATTAGAGCTTGGATCGAATTTGGTGTTTACATGATTAACATGATATATGACATGACATCAAACAAAATATCGTATGCAGCATATATTTCGTTAGTAATAATATAGCTTCTCACATAATGAAATTCAAATAAAGCTATTGATATGAGTGCAGAAAAATTCCACGAGATAAACCAAATCTTCATTGACTCCATGAATATTTATTAATTTCGCAAATATGACTAAAACTTGTAACGTTAATCCAACTAATTGTAAATCCCAACTCTATAGTGTTGAGTATATTTACATTGACACATTGACAACTGATATTACTTAAAGAACAAATATACTGTACTCCACAATTTGTGTTAACCCAGTTGCAATTTAGCTGTACAAGAGCTGCCAAACGTTTTTGAAAACCCAAAAAAATGAAGATTATTGCTGCCCTACTCTTATTTACCTTCGCCGAAGTGCGAAGCGCAGGTAACACATTTTTTAATAACAATGTGGGTTTTTGACATGAATTAGAGTATGTTTAGACCAATAAATACTAATATTAAATAATTGTGAAAGGTCCGAAGTTTGCTCCTTACTTCGACGTAACTTTGCGTCAACCAAATCTTATGGATGTTTATCAAAAAACTGGACAAAAAGATTTCACCCTTGCATTCGTTCTGGGAGGTACTGAAGGATGTGTTCCTACTTGGGCTTCTCAGTATGACATAGATGATCCTTTTATTCTTGACCCCATTAAAGAAATTCAGCGACTTGGAGGTGAAATGATTCTTGCTACTGGTGGAGCCTTAGGAAATTATTTAGAGCATCGCTGTACCACAGTGCAGACCCTGGCTGACGCATACAAAAGAGCCTTGGATGCGGTAGGAAGTACCCACTTGGATATTGACATTGAAGCTCCGATTAATAATGATGTAGTAAACCAAGCCCTGGCACAAGTACAGAGAGAGCGTCCTCAGGTTTCAGTCAGTTACACATTAATGGTCCAAGGAGACGATTACGGTTAGTATATTAATCAAAACAAGGGAATGTTTTTGAGGGGTATAGATTTTCATAATATTTAACTTTTCTCAGGTGTGACCCCAAGTTTGGGAGTTGATGTCTTGGTAAATGCTAAGCGAAATGGAGTTAGAGTTGACCTTGTAAACATTATGGCGATGGAATTTCCAAGTCAAATGCCCAGTTGGGGAGATGCTGTAATTTCTTCTGCAGTGGCTACAATTGGCCAGCTCAAGGAAATCTGGCCAGAGAAATCCGATGCTGAAATCAAGGGCATGCTTGGAGTCACCCCAATGGTATTTATGATATTGTTTGAAGTATTTATTTGTGTATAATTTGCGAGAAATTTTCCTATTCTTGTAACATGTGCAATATGTTTATAATTTATTTTAATAGATTGGCAGAAATTTCAATGGGAAGAAGTTTGAAACTTCTCACGGACGGCAATTGGTGGAATGGGCTAATCAGAATAGAATTCAATATTTGTCGTATTGGTCCATTGCAAGAGACAACGGAAATTGCCGAGATATCATTTCTCCAATCTGTAGTGGAGCTGAACAAGGAGAATTCGAATTCGCAAATATCTTCAGAGGATTTAATTATTAGTAAAACCTATCGAATTACACAAATTTTATTTAAATTACTACACCAATTTCTTTAACAATGAAATAAAAGAAGACTGGTTCAAAAGCAGAAATTTTTATATAAAAGAGTAGTAGCATATTCATCTACATATGACTCATTTAATTATGAGATTGACGTTGATATGATTTATTGGCATTCCTCAGTCTGTGGTGTATTATAGCATGACCACAATTATAAATTTGAATAAAAAACTTAAAATTCATGCATCAATAGAAAAACGCATTTAGTAATTAGCTACCTACTTTAATTAAAAAACCCATAATAAGGAAGATGAACTTCTTGATGAGAAATAATGATAAAATAATTAATTGGGCCATTATTACAATATAAAGGCCCAGAATATACTATCCTAATGGCAATGCCAATCAATAGTCTTGCTTTAGATTAGACATTTGAATAATAAAAGATTTCTGCAGTCTACTACACCTACAGGAAGCGGTACAACAAAAACGATTTCGCTTCCCATTTGTGAAAACGTTTTTGTCGTTGATGTTAATAGTTTGTTTGTATATAGGTACTTACACTTATGCAAATAATGCTGGCCAATGGGAAATGTTGCGAGTCAAGCTGACATTGAGATGCAAAACAAGTTGTTAACATTTATTTTTAAAAATGGTCACAATTTGCATTGGAGCGTTGGTAAATATAATATGTTGGGTAGAAAATGTTGGGTCGATTTTCAATCGCAAATGGTAAGCAAGTTAATCGTTGCAAAGTGTAATAGCAATTTACATATAAATTGAGTGCCTATTGAATAGCCGTAATTATGTAGGATTTCAATTAAGCGAACTACCACGTCATCTTGGATAGTTTCATGGAAAAAGGTCATTATCCAATTAACGGGAATTGTAATTTAGTTTTAGTCTATAAGAAAAGCAATTTGCTCACACACAACACACTCTCGCTCTCTCAAGTCTCAAACAACTAATAATAATACAAAACTTCAACGGTTGTCTAATAGCTTCCCCGACGCTATTCCAAAGAGCATTGACAATGACAATTCCTCCCGTACAATCGACAATAACGCTGTAAGTAATGTCCAGCTGGGGAATAACCAACTGGGAACTTTATTCTTACGTCACATAATAGTACGTCGTTGTTGACAAAAATGGCCATAATATTATCAATTGAAGAGACAGCAAAAGTTCGGTCCTGCTATATGGCCTTAATTAACCAGAAACACAATATGAAAGTATTGCCTTCTTTATAACGCTAAATACGATTGTAATTGTATTTTAATGCATACATAGATTATTCTAAGTATTGTATTCATCAGAGGTTTCCTTAAAGAGCAATTAATTTACACTCACAATTGGCAAAATAATTAATAATATTATATCTGCTTGCTTCTCTACATACATGCACCTATTTTCGTAATTTCATTATTATTAAAGTTTTTGTACATGTTACGGCTTGTTTAGATATTTTGAGAATGTGGATATGTGCCGGTAAGTATGGATACATCTTGTAACCTTAAATCATGAAAAATGTCGATAATCATCGGTTTAGTTTAGGTTGACGCGCTATTATAAACATTATAGTTATTATCTATGGTGACACTAATTGGTAACCTGAGATATAAGTTGATAACAGAGATGTTAATACTCAGATTATTTGTTAATTTTCATTGATCATATATTAACATTAATTTAGTAGCTTAACTATTAGCTAGCCAAAATTATTAAGTATCGCAATCGTATGTTAATGGTTTTTCGGGCGTCTTTCTCCCAGGAAGACAAAATGTAAAAATGCTGGGAAACCTATGGAATCTCCCCAATCTCTTGTAGACAAAAATGGTGAAACGAGTGGGAACTGGGAACCCTTGTCAGAAATGAACATTTAGCCCGAAATAGAGCAGAGTGAGACATTCTACGTCTTTTCCATACATTTCCATTGCTAGCATATAATAAGTAATACCTTACTAGTACTACCCACAATATTTTATATCGCACTCCTTATACCGTTAAAAGTAATATTTCTGATTCTGTAGCCAAACCATACTTACCGGCAAAAATCCACATTCTCATTATATCAAAATAATCCATAACATGTATTTTACAATAGTGGACGGTTTAAATTGAAATTTGAAATATTAAAATACATAAATTCATTGTCACTTGTACCATTATACCGAAGTGGGTATTTTTACTGTTATTTACACTATGGAAATTACTGACATTGTACATACAAGGATGTATTAAGAGAAGTAAGATTTTGTTAGGTAAATTAAAGTGCGAGAGGATTATTTGTACGAATTAAATTTAAAACCATAGGTTTAATTCTGAGACCATTGCACGCAGTGATAGTAATTGACTGGAATTACCTTCGTTTGACATTTGTTGTTGTGTATTATTAGATGACCGCTTTTGTTTGCGACTACTTGAACCCTTTTATTGACTACTACAATATCGTTTGCATATATATTTGCTGCCATACTAACTATAAGTATCATACAAGCTCTAAAAATTATATTATTACCAACGTATGTCCTAAATAAGATTACAATATGCCCATAAGGCTGCTACACAAAGTAATTATACTAATACGGAATCCCTAATGAGTCGTAAGTAAAGGTATAATTGCCGTCGACAATAATAACTGAGGAATACATGAGGAAAACAGAATGCAAAGTAGATCTGAAATCTGCAATTGTGTAGTTAAGACTGGAACGACTCAGAACAGAATAAATCTCAAGACGTAATCGTGAAAAGCAACTTTCAGTGGCAACAGTGCATTTATACGAGCAATTCCCAAATGACCGATCCCGAATGACCATACATTCCAACACAGTCGTTCCGTTATCAATTATCATGTATATGTATTGTATAGATTTCCATTTCATACAAAATTAAATAACTCTATTTCTGTTTCTATGCGTCTTATTTCCATGTTTATGTGTAATATATAATTAAATTGTATTTAGGTAGTAGAGAGACAGACAGAGAGAGATAATAATAGTTAGTAAATATATTTTTCTTTTTTAGATGTCAGAGATCCCTCAATAAGACATGTAGCAAAGATTATATTATCATTGCTTTTATTTTTATTTCAGTACAGATGAATAATAATAGTTATAGGCAACACTATAAACAAAACCTAAATATTTTTTCGAGCGTATATATAGGCACAATATTTTAGAGCAGTTATATAGTTAGTATAAAATATAAATATAAGGAGTAGTTAGCAATTACAAAATTGCAACCCTATCACTCAGAACATTTTTATAAGAGGGAAAACGTAAATAATGCTACTTGCATTTATTAATTACGTGTATTCTTTGTTACAATAAGGGAACAAGGAGGATATATAGCAAGAAATGCAACAGGTAGCGAGATATCTAGAAGGATAACAGCTTTAAAATATAATTGGCTTTACTCTCGGAGCCGCCGGGTAAGGTATGTAGGTATAATATTATGTTTATTTTTGTGTAATGGTAACTTTGTTCATTGCACTGTAGAAATAGATGCCGAAAGGAGAACGTTTTTCTTGTACACATAATAACTCGTAAGTAATTTACTTAAAATGCAAATGGAGTGAGTCGAAACGCAGAAACAAGAATTGCAAACATGAACATAACGCAATATATGCCATGTTAAGGCTACACTCCACTCCACTACAATACACATGCAATTTTGAATTGCACATTTATTGTAGGAGTAAGTAAGTGGCTTAGTGGATTATGGTACATATACATAGCTTCACAGTTTTCCTACAAGTTTCTTTGTTTAAATCACCAAAGCGTTAATCCACATCATTTTTCAACGCCATGTAAATATCTAAGCTAAATTTGCAACTCATTTTACAGATATTCTGATGAAAAGAAATTTCAGAGGAAAAGGATTCTTAATAATAATATTAATAATAATGTTTTGTAAACAATGTTTAATGAAGGTATTATTGATGAGCATTGCATCTGCTAGCAATTAAAATATTTTGATACTGTGCCCAATCACGACTTGATGGAAGTTATTTTGTTACAACTACTCAGTTGCAGTATAGGTAGTAGATACAGGAAAACTTTTATTATAGCAACAGCAAAAACAGTGCATAATACCATGCATCGTTATTTCGCGAATTTTGTGTTGACACAGATTCTAAAGTTATAAGTTAGTTAGAAGAAACAATGTCTGTTACAATGGTCATGATTGATGGAGCGTAAATAATGTTTAAAAATAATTATGGGAGATAATAATAAACACTATTAATAGTATTTCCTTTCTGTCTCTGGGTGAAGGGGATGTAGAAGTATTTGAGACGTTAGAGCCAAAATCATTTATAGCAAATCTGCATTTTTTTAAACTTGTGCAGAGGAATCGTATTTCAACGTCTGTCTACCGTCTTAAGGCTGCAACTTGGAATTGTGAACATCGAACCTGTCATTTGTTACTTGCGTGAATATTACAACGACATTTTCAAGTTAAAGGCTTTGGCAGAAGGTCATAGTCATGTTCAGAAACTGTAAATCACACGAGATATTACAGCAGTAAGAAATGATCCCTTTTATTTCTGTCATAATAATTTCTCGCCTTAAAATCAAGTAGGTAATTTTCCATTCTGAATTATGTGTAAAGCGTATATACTCGAAAAAATTGATTAACTATTAACTTCCTAATGATTTGTTCATTTTACAATTAGCATTTAGGTATTTACACAATTATACGCCTCGTATATCCAAATTAACCGAAAGCTTGCCAATAAATTACTATTACAGTCACTTTTAATATTTCTAATTAAAGTTTCGTTTTAATTGAGTTGGTTTAAAAACCACGTTGTTGTTTTTATTATTTCCTGCAGTGAGTAGCGAGATACCACCCACTCGTTGGTGTTCCACATAAAATATGGACTACCTTATAATAAAGTGCTTCTGTATGGATCATATTAGAGTAGTGAAATCTGTAGGAAAATCATGGTGCGTTGTTGTTGTGTGTGTTGTCTTTATGTATGTGATCATGTAGCATTGCATCGTGTGCAGTAGTGTAGTAGTCTTTAATATCGCCATTCCCATTTCATCTTTAAACGAAGAACATAATACGAACTGGCTCTGAAGGCTCTGCCTACTGATCTGCTCTTCCTCCAAGAAAATTTTTTCGCGTGAGAACACATGTAGTAGAAGAGAAGGCAGTTGTAGTCGGCGTTTGGTTGGAGTCAGGGCAGTGGACTGTAGAGAAGATCATTTAGTGGTAGTGAGGAAAATAACATTTATTAGCAGGTAGCGATTTCAATTCTGATCTGATCTACTCTTTAAAGAATGGCAGCAGGTCTGAATGAAATTGGAAAGACAAAGAGGAATTCCATTCAGTCTACTTATAGCAATCTCAGACATCAGACTTAATTTCTCTGCTGCACGTGCATATAAGAAGACACATCGTTTAACCATAGCTCTACAAAATAAAAGTGACAAAAACAAACCTTGATGTGTAAGTTTTATTCTCAATATGATCTTGAGAATCTGCAATGTTAGTTAGACACATTCGTTTTTACTTTTGCATGTGATCCACAGATAAAGGTATTATGTCCTCATCAATATTCTAGTGCTCTCCTCAACATCTCAGACTTAAAATTGATAAGACGTGACACAACAGATAAATTATATTGTCTACACCACAACATTTTGTAATACAAAGTATACAAACCTCTTACTATCCTTATCGTTTAAAGTATACAGATAAAGTCAATAGCAGAACTGTTTTATTTATCCTTTCCACAATTTTTATTCGTTTAAACAAATACATAAATCATTAACACTGTGCTACCTATAATATAAGAAGTCTTCAAACTTATTTCTTGACAGTTGAACAACTAAATTATTAACATGTTTCTCAATATTCTCTAACGTGCTCCAACAACTGTGTCAAAATAAATGAAAGTCAATACCTACAGGACACACATTGTGCTATTCAATTATCTCTGTGTAATTTTCGATTAATGGCCGGATGTACATAATTTTATTTGTCGTCCGCATTTAAATCCAGTTTAATATTATACGAACATTGACTTACTTAGATAATTATGCTCCTGAGGAATTCTCCGTTTCTTTGGACCGCAATGTAAGTCTCACTATTAATCTTTACAATAAAAAGTATGCATAGGTATACAATCATTTATGTAATTATTTACTATAGTAGTATTACATGGAAAATTAATAGCGTAGACAGAGTTTATATATTGGATGGATAATGGACAATCTACTTCTTCTCATAACTGATTACTGATAAATCATATTTTAATAAAGATCTCAGTTAGACTACTTGTAAGTTTATTAAATTTCGGTCAACAGTTCATCAATTATAATTATTATCAGTTAATGATTCGCATCTACCAGACACGCTTGATTTCCCTTCATACGTACTTGACAAAAACAATTACCGGCACTTGTTGTCAACACTGTTTTTGAGTTTTGTCTAGTTTTGCACTTCTTCCTATTTACCCGATAAAGGGAGGTAGACAGCCAGAATAATGAGCATTATTTAGAATATGAATGAAGTTTCTGGTGGGAATTGTTATGAAAACTTCTCCCACGGGGAATCCTCTATAATGTTGTTATTTTTGGTTTGACATTAATAAAATGAAGCCTTACAATATAGTCTGAATAAGAATGCATAATTATAGTTTGCAGTAACACAGATGCGCGTTCATTTATCTGAAAATAGAAGTATTGATGACTTGGATGAATTCTCAGGAAGCACAATAATAATGAAAGTAGGTATAATCTACGTATACTCACAATTAAATATAAAGTGCTTCTGATTTCCCTTTTCATTTATGAGTTGCTTTGATCATTTGAATGATACTTGAGAATCTATCTGTTTTCTGAGCACTGAAAGAGCTTTTGCCATATAACATATTTTATTACCCGAAGTACAAAGCAAATAATTCATAATGGCACTATATGAGGTATTTCCATGTTCCATCACAACCATACGTATCTGTAAGGTTTCTGCTATTATTTAATTATTATGTGTATTGTACTGTGTACTCTTGTACCCTATACAGAGTTAATTAATTAGGAGGTCTATTATGTACGAAACTAACTTATTGTTATAACTTATATAAACGTACCCAAGCTTTATTTTAAAAAGATTCCAACATAAATCATCGCACGAGGCTGCAATGAATCTGCACGTTAACATTCTGCTGTTGGTGCCTAGATAAATTACTAAGTGGTAGAAGATGTGGTCTATAATATAAAAATAATCCTTGGAATCTTACACTCTGTTGGTGGTAGGAAAATTACTTGTTTTATATTGTGTCTCATCGGCTACCCGACTTAAGGTCTTTTTAGCCATGTTTCATTGCAATGCATGATAAACGAAAAATAAAATACCAAGTAGAGGTAGACCGTAAACAATACTTAAGAATGAATCTTTATAGTGTAGGTACCTGCATATCTAGTTAATATTTGTATTAATACACAAAATGTAGATAGTAGTAGATATGGATGTAGATGCGACTGATCAAAATGAAATGTAGAGTGTAGTGAAAGAATACTAAGTATAAGGAATGAGTTTTACATGCAGCGTGTTATACGCGTAAGATGTGTGTGGCTATAAAGTATTGTATCGTAAACAAAGATAAATTATCTTGACAATGAACGTTACCTACGCAGATTAGAAATGAAGTTTGTGCAAGTGTTACATTACAAACAACTACAAGATAATAAGTGTTTAGGAAAAAGCGTAGCACACCACACGTGGTAAAATAGTTAAAAACCTGTTGTTCTTTATATTGTTACAATTTTGGTAGAGACCATGATAATGATAACGTATAGATAGTAGTGATTGTAGTGCCTTTCGTACCACGCGAGTTCATTACAATATTATGTAGAAATGCTAATAATTAACTATGAATCAGTAATAATATTGTAATACAATATCTTCCTGTATAAATAAAACATTTGTTATTTACCATTCCTGTATGGATCCTTCCATATTATCACAATCATTAATTCTAGCTTCATATGATAGAGAAATATTTTGAAACTGTGCCACTGAATTGTTGTTTTTCTATATATTAAGCGACAATATTCAATATTCACTTCACTACGTGAATACTTTAAAAAATACTAAAAGTCTCAAAAAAATGTTTTGAATCACCTTGCTTATTTTCTCACAACTTATTTCCTTAGGGGATGTTGCATATACAATGTTCCATAATACAGCAAATTGTGCAATAATACACACATGTTCACCTACACTGTTTTTTAAATTTTTTGATCAATTTTATTCTAGACTAAAATGAAATAATCTGTTCTAATTCATTCTCTTTTCATTGTAAATAGCTTTAATTTACAAATTAAAATTAAAAAACAACTAGATATAATTATAGCTTTGCTTAAAAGTTCTCAATCTATATATAAGCTTGTAAATAACATCATGGGGAAGTCTGAAAGTTACTTAGTGGTTTTTGTTTGATATTAAACTGGGATTATAAACTCCACGTGAAGTTTCTGTTGTGAGATGTTGCAGATTTTTCCTTTGAGATGAAACAAAAATAAAGTAAATAGACTCCACACCCAGACTTTTAAAGAAAACTGAGCATAAACACTTGCCATTGCCTAAAACGTGAATCCGGTGTTTCAATTAGTGTGCTAATCTTTTCAATGCTAATGAGGATCATAAAATTGCACATATTACATTTATACCTACTAGTAAAATAATGATTTCAACATAGGACAGAATTTTCACAACTGCAGTGAAACACAAGTATAAAAAATATGGAAGAGTGTGTCTCTGTGTGGGAGAAAGCAAGGTTAAAAATACCTGAGACAAAAGTTATTTTTAAGTTTTGATCAATATTCAAATGCACGGAGAGTGCATGCAGTAAGAACACTTAACTCTGATACTGAACTAAAACTTTTGGCAAAAGATTTCTTTCATTACAACTATAAAATATCTGAGCAGATAATCTTTTTGACCTATCCCTGTTCTCGTAGCAATGCAGTAGCTGCTACACGACACACAAGAAGTGATTCTCATGGTCTTTCCTATAAATTGTCACAGCGTAATGCAGGGAAACGCTGTATGTATTTTATTGGATACTTATATATTAAACTTGAATTCGAATCCCCGTAAGTATTATTATAGTTGACATTTGTTAGCTTCTTTATCTTCCTTGTGATGTGAACTTTATGTTTTTCACATGCATTTGCTACACGATCTGTTGCAAACAGATTGTGACACGATTTTTATGTTTACACAGCAAAATAAACACAAAGTGACATCTTCGTCGGTGGTCCGCAGCGCAGAGGTGTGGCATTTCAGCACGCTATTAATGTTTTGGCTTTAATTGCGACGAAACAATTCAAACACCATTTGACATCATTGAACTATTAATTAGTATTTATGTAGGTACCTGCTTTCCGATAAACATTGTGGGTGTTGTTCAAAAAAATCTCTGAAGGTCTAGTGTGCCATCAAACTTAACTTACTCGACAAGTAGACTCATACTTTGTGGGTTGAAATGGGCATTACGAGATCTTCATGTACTTGTTGACATTTTACTCGTTCAGAGTTCGACATAGATATAGATCTCTTGTAGGTTGACTGGTCGAATGCACGAATCGAAGTTTACTTCTTCTTGTAGGAACGTCTCTATCAAAAAGTTTAGTAATTTACGCTTGTATAAAATATTTACACTGTTATTTCCAATACTACACAGTTTACTATTTATAAAATGTGAGGAAATTTACAAATTGGACCAAGTTTCATGAGTGTGGCTCATAATGTCTCATATACTACCACAGGATGAAACAAAAAATCAGTTTTTAACCATTGGAAATTATAATAACGAAATATGTCAGGGATTACCAAATCTCATAAAGCTTGCTAGGTACTTTATAAAAATATTGTGTAAACCAGCGAGTAAAAAGATCTACTACCACAGAAGACCATAATATTCATGACTTAATTGTCGTGAAAATACGTGTGGTTTAAAAAATGGTGATAAATACATACTGGTACTTAACTGGTATGAACAACTTTTTGAAATGAACTGCAGAATTCTTTATTATTTCACTCGTACAAACAACACTGATCATAATTGCAAATTCCGTCTCAAAGTCATGGACTGACAGAGCGACCTTTGGAATAAACATCTAATATATGAACTCTGCATTTAAATATTGTTTACGACAGTCTATGACATTTCATAATTCATTTCAATATAAATGCATAAGATTATAATTTTGAATAATATTATGCATACGCATGTATGTCACTGTACCTTACATTCGTTGTCATTATTATGTGGCATATAATATACGTCTATGTAAAAATGTGCTTGTACAGCAGCCGAGGTACATAATATAATGTCAGTGAAATCCGACAGACAGACGCTTATTACTTGCCTAATTCTCAAACTGCAACTGCTACACTCTCTCAAGTGGATGTTTAATAACGTAATGCAATCATTGAATTGTAACAACTAACAACATGTACTAGAAAGAGAAACAAAGAAATGAATCAACATATATATGTACTTACTTTTATATGTATTTTATTAAGCTGAAGAAAAAAATTAATTTCCATTTACCATCCGCCCTATACAACCGTCATTCTGCTACTTGTGCGTCTTGCATGTGTAGATCAACTTATTTTATTCGTAATAATATGCAGTAGCTGCTATTAAATGGTTTTTGGACTCTTACCTTAGTAAATGGGAAGAGGTAATGTGATACTCTATATAATATTATCATTTAGGTAGTCCAGAACTGTATAGCAGTTAGGTATAGTACCTATATAGTAGTGTAGTAGTTAATAGTTAGTTAGTGCCTTATCTTTGTTTGCCTTTTCCACTAACAATTATGTTCAATTCACCTTGATACATAATAAGAATGAGATGAATTCTCTCTCTCTCTACTGAATTGTTGGTTTAGATTGAGACACTCTCTGTAAAATACAGGAAAATGAGACTGTGATAATATTTCTTGCATGTTTACGTATTCATTTACTTGCTACATGCAAATTCTATATAAAATTGTAATTATGTTCCTGTTTACCAAATACAACAACAAGGCAGTAGTACTAACTAACCAGTCTATATCATCCTTACTTAAGTAATGCACTTGTGTTTTGAGTATTTGCAGTACTATACATAGTATAGCCTGTCCATGACTGTATTTCTATTATATTAATATCATTTTATGTTTTGGATCAACAACAATAATATTATGATGTTGATGATTCATATCTTTGTGCATTATACATTGAATGTTACTACCATGGTACACTTGGACTTGATGTGTTTTGCATTTAGATGTCCCTTTTGATAAATAGCTTGATTTATTTATTTAGTAGAGAACTTATCAGTTTATAGTGCAAGTATTAGGATAATTGTACCACGCTTTTGCATTCATAAAAGTTTATACTAGCTGCTGATAAATGCTTGCAAAAAATTTATGTTTGCATGCTAAGTATTCTGTATACACATAAAATCTGAGTAATTAACCTTTACCTTCGTTCAAGGGAGTGATTGATACGCTGCAAGTGGAGATCAATTTGTCACTATTGTTTGACTTGGCTTTTCTCTACCAACCACAGTGCAGTGTACATAACCAGTTTCAGTACTCTGCTACTACGGCTACATGTTTTATGTTTCACGTGCTATTTAGGTAGTTAAAGGCATAAAGATGTTAGTTAGTGTTAGTGTAACAGCAAATAAGTAACGAGAAACCATCACATACATTCACAAAGAATGCTTATGAAGTGCTACTCAATTACTTTAAGTTGCAAATTATTTAGCAGAAAAAATAATCATGTCTGTCTTCAATCATCAATCACATTGGATAATCCCCAGTATATTATTTAGAGTGATTTTGCACAAGTCTGTTTAATGTCTCATCATTATTTTATTGAATTGAGTATGATTATTTTGATTATAAGTAAACTGTTTGAGTGGGTTGACCATAAAACTCTCTATGCTCTTTAGATGAAATCTGTCAATTAGCTTTGAGAATTCAATTAATGAAATATTAGACAAAGTTTGATAGACAAAGTTAATTTTTCTTAGACATATTCAGGATTAAAGGCTTTGCATGGTGGTAACTTTATTTAGATTTAGATTTGACAGATAGATAAGAAAAATTAATATGCGCTTTGTGTATACCGGCATCTCTAAAAGGTTAGAGGATATTTATAGTATTAATAAATCTGGTCGAATTTTTTGAAAGTGTCAGACTGCTTTGAAGTCAGTAACGCACAGAATTTTTTGTTCTATAGGCAGTAGCAACTACTTATAAATGCAATTCAATAAACGCTATAAATAACATCGTCCGAGTTAACAACCTGCTGAAAAGGATATTATTATCTTTATCAATCACAGATGTGGTGTATTAATAAATAAGAATTAGTACTGGCGCAACGCAAATAAATCGCATCCATTGCCTCAAACGGTTGAAAAATTGCAGACTTCGTTGAAAATAATGGAAGACACTTAAAGTAATGAAGTGCTATAATTTATTTATTCGTGCAAATGGGAGATTTTCCTATGTGGGTAGGCAATTTATTCAATAATACATGAACTACCACATACCAATCATTGTTTTACGATTCAGTGCATCCATTGAATTTTCCCCCTAGTTTCCAAAATACATTATAATGAACCACTGTAAATTATACTGTGAAAAGTCTGCATCAGAAAATAATACTGGTATGAGATGATAAAATGGATTTTAAATAAATTTTGTCTGGCAGATTCCAACCAATAACGCAACGTTAGCACAATATCATGCAATGCAATAGCATTAATATTTTATTCGGTTACAGCTACCGTATAAATTTAGAACAATTTAAGGAAATTGCCAGTTTAATTTATATAACTGGTTGCAGGTTGTAGAAAATCAAAATTAATAAAATTATAGTTCATAGCATTTGTATATTAGCAACCTTAATATATATTATTACTAATATACTTATTCATAACTATCTTCCGGGTGAAAAAAGTAAAGTAAATATTAAGAAGTCTCGCTATGTGTTTATGTTTTGACCGACATTTATTTATCAATGAAGAGAAAATATGGCAAAAAGATGAAAGGTAAGATGAGCTACTTGTCATTATGCAAGGGCAACGTTGTATGATGTCGGTGTACTTTATGTCAAACTTATAGCCTTCAAATTTTTTATGCCGCGTGGAATAAAACTTAATTTGCATTTTGCAAATTGAAGCTTTATAGAGAATAACATATTGTAAAAACGGTGCAACGTATAAAAAGTATTATTATCCATTCAACTGTTAATTTATATAGCGGAAACTAATTTCTGTCATAATATAAATACATGTCAGAAAAATATCATTAAATTAATGAACAAAAATGTTAATAAAATGAAAACCTACTGAGAATTTGTTTTTGAATGCAATTCAAAAGGTCATTTAGGTTGCATTTTTGTTTTTGGTGGAATGGAATTGAAGAATATATTTTAATGAAATGAAATGTGTCCAAAAGAAAACCTTGAAGAGAATATTATAATTATCTTATTGCCAGCAGTCAATATTATTATAGACGTTCACTTTTCTTTACGGCTGCTAATGTCAATTGACGTGTTTTTTGGTATTATACTGCGTGTGGTTTGGCTCCATTTGCATCCTTCAGTCTCATCTTTTGACTGTCCCCATTTCATTTGCATAAAGCAACGCAATGATGTCAAGTAAGTAAGTCATTTGCTTTCGAGGAAAATTCTGTTGACATCATGACGCGCATACTAACTGGCAGGTTAACTCTAATCCTAAATTACTTTCATTCAAAATCAAAGAATTTCTTAAAATGAAGTTAAATTCTTTAAAACTATACAATTTATAACCTTCTATATATAAAGTCAAGTCTCATATTATGACATGGTAAAAACATGCTTGTAAATATGGCAGTGTGATTGTTTCGTGTTAAAAAGTAGTTTGTCCCCCTAAACACTAATTTTATCAATAGTGTGAGACAACTGCGGAGAAAATCGTTTCATTTAATACCAGCTTAAATGAAAATAGCAAAATGACACAAGCTCTATTTATTTTCATACCTATTTTAGAGTTAAACATAAATATACATAATTTAACAATGCAGTAACAATATTATTACTCTTTTGTTTTTATTATAGTTAGGTATATTAAATATTGCGTCCACCTTTTTCACTTTTGCATCAAATACATATTTGGTGTTAAGGAATTTTCTAAGATATGTCAACAACATCAAAATAAATAATTTGTATTCTTCGAGCTGGTGAGAAATAACAATAGCATGAGGTCATCCTCTTTTAGTTTTATGCCATCGCACTAAAATAAATTGTATGTAACCCTTAAATAGTTATTGACTATTTATTATGCACCTATCCATAGTGGTTAACAAGCCGAAAAACAAAATGTTCGTTGTCTTTATATGGAAACAACATTTTCTTTATTTGTCGTGGAATCTTTTGTGGACAGCGATTTATCTCATGTATCTCCTTTCATACGCAGTCAGTCGCAGACGTTTTGATCCAGTAATTTTCCTTCGTGCTTATCCCATTGTAAAAGTAGACGTGTCTGTATCCTGCTTTACTTAACAGTGTAGGCGTGTGAACATTCAGTTTGTCTGCAGTTTTCCAAACTGTTTACGCCAGTTTACTTACTCCCACTTATTTTAAGCGTTATAGTATTATGAAGAATATTAATTTTAGTTAAATATAGCTACAACTCTTCATTTTCAATATACATGCTACCATACTCAACTGGGAAACTGATACACAGAGCTAAACAAATTAACAGAAAAGTATCCTACAAATTTTTTCAGTGGTTTTCCACTCAGACTCGTACTACCTTATTATGGTTCGGGGGGGTTCAATTAAACCAGACCCTCTCAGAAAACGGGCCTCCGAACATAACAGAGTTAAACATATTATTTTTGTATAATTTTTACACTTAAGAAACATTTAATCACTAATTCTATCAGCTTAGGTTTCAGTAGCACCACTAATAAAATTTATATCAATTTATTTATTTCACTGCCAATTCGACCACTTAAAATGCAAATTTTGTCCATTCATTCAGTGATACTTTTCTTCTTTAAAAAATACAAAAAGTTTCGTAAATCCATTAATTCGCTACTATTTTTCCTCTTTACACATTATTTTTTGAAATTGTTTGAACTTCTTTTACAGTTTATCGTTAAAAATTAAAACCGCCAGGTTTATTAGAATGTATTGCTTACCACGAAGCAGGAGAGTAGTAGGCTACAACAGAGATTATGCTAACATCAAATTAAAAATTATTGAGATCGAGCATAAGTCTAGCATGAGTCTAGAGCAATTACGTAGATTAGTTATGTTAAATTATATTGTATCGATAGCTAGTTAATTAAATAATTTTTTTCTTTCAATATTTTTAATATAATACAGATATTAAATATAATGTTGCTTTATTAAGCAATTCTGGTTGTAGTGTGACTGATATGTTACTCCAAATATAATGGAAATTTGAAACAATAATTTTAAAAATTGGTGCAAACCTTAGGAAGGAATCTAAGGTCTAATACGATTTTCATTAAATTTTACACCAGGGCCCCCAGATATACCGTACGGCACTGTTTCTACTGAAATTTTGTATGTCTTGCTGCCGTGTGTTTCTTACACAAAGTATCATTTACCTCACAATCTCGTTGTAAGTAGTGTGTTGCATGTTCTGCGTTAACTCGGTCAACTTGTTTCACATTTATCGGATTCATAAAAGATGTTTCCATACAAACAAATAGTAACTCAAAAGATTCCATGACTCTTTCTTATGTAGTTTTTTGATAATGAAACCGATGTTAAGTACAATATATGGAATTTTTATTACAGCTAATAGATTTTCCATAATTAACGGAAACTGGACTCCAGTTCAGATTATGAGTCTGGGATTCCTAAAATTTACTACTACGTTGTACATTAAAGATTGGAATGTACATAGGGTAACCATGTAAATGGTCTTATGTGAGAATCACTAATCCCTAAAGCCGTCGCTTATTATTCAGCCACATCTATTTTAACAATTATTAGTAATTTAGTGCTATCTATATATAGGATTATCATTCAAGCTGTATAAGAGTAAAATTGTTAGTTAATGTGAAACTGTATAAGTCTCTGTCGTGTCTGTAGCATTCATAATGTGTCTCACTCCTTTCTCTTGTTGAAATTACAACTTCAGTGTTTCAGACAGTTCCTAAATTGCAATTGGGTACTGTTTGTGCATATGGAATTGCAGCTTATAGTATTAATTTTGGTTTAAACATGATTTTGATATAAGGCGTTTTCAAATGAACTGGCGTAGTAGTGGCGTGACTTTAGTTTAGCGAATGAGTTCAGGTTCACAATTTTTTGTATTGTTAATACAATTATGACCCAAGATACCCTTTCTCTGGTTAAGAGTAAATTTGTGTAAAAGCACAAAGAGTGTGCCCTTAAATTGTATAGCAAAAATCATGAAAAAGTATTAGTGATCTCAATATCTCATTCTGATTTGACAACTATGCAATTATGTGAAACGATTAGTTTTCATCAGTCATCTTTTAGTGCCCTTCAAATTTAGGATTCTCAATTTGCAAACATTATTTAAAATTAACATCTCGGTTGTGTATTAAGTTTCTCCCCACTACGGTACTTCCGCACGAAACACACATTTGTATTTTACATTATATTTTTAGATGATTTAACCCTGCTGTAGAATGACCTCCCTGAAGCCTTATTGTCATTTTTGTGTTGAAAGTTGGTAAAGCAAAATCAGACAAGTATGACAAGTTCAAAGCACTGAATAAAATCTGTATCATATCAAACAGACATTACTCTCTACACAATGTGACAACGAAAGACATGAAATTGAAATGTTTAGTTTTAATATTTCGGCTAAATCTTAACAAGTAGAGATATTCCGATGTGCATGCTGGTTTCTATTAGCTTAGGGTTTGTTGTTCAGAAAATAAACTGTGAAGGATGAGTCAGCTATAGACTTCCATATGATGAACCCGTATCAAAGAAAAGGGGACTGAACTATCTATACCCATCATACTTACAAACATAAGACATTTGTACACAGCATTAATACCCATAATGATAATTGTACCTACTTTGTTCATACTTACGTACATACTATAGATATGCACACACACATGCACATTAACGATATTATTATCTTTATTTATTACGTTTATTAGTAGTAGCATTTCTGTATCATACAACTTTACCATTGACATTTCGACCCATCCCCGCCGGATCAGGCAAAAGGAAAGTTCTCTCTCTCTCTCTCGCAGTCAGTTCAAGAAGAGTCAACAGACAAATCTCATTCTGCAGTCATTAAGTAAAATTAGCTGACAGTACGACTGCTCATATTATAAAAGTCAGTCTCTTGTACTTACAATTATCTGTAAGAATAAATCATATTACTATTTGTAAGTAGGTATGTTATTTGAGATTAATATACACACAGACTGGTGCAGTGACTTGTTAGTTATAGTTATTACTTTATTAAATATGTAGTCTACCTTTTAGCTGGAGAATTTGATAAGAGCTATTTCTTGTGGATATGAGTTTGGTAATAAAGTAGGTATGGTATGTATTTTCAGAGAGTAAGGTAGTTATTGTCTCTCTCTCTGTCTCTCTCTTCGGAGGAGATTGAATAAAACCACGTGTAGCATCGCATTAATCTCACAGTTGGGGCTGCGACTTACTTGGCAACAGCAACAGTGAAATTATATAATACAAACAGGAGTTTCTGTAATGTGACTAGGAAAAAGTGACATAATTTTAGAGCTGGAGGGTCTGCTGTTATAATAAGAATATAATAACACACGTTCATGCTCATATTATTCTTCTTGTGCTTTAATAATGGAGACACAAGTTGCTGCTGCCACGATGGTCTTATCATCATCGTTTAATTCAGACAAGACTACTACTGGGATTTTGATCGCTGCATTCCCTTCTCGGATCATTGAGTCAGGAACTGTAATTCTTGGTGATTTAATAACAGTCGAAAGTAAGGTTGAATTAGAGCTTTATGAAAAGAGAGAGAGAGGTATTGTTGTGGATTTCCATGTATCCAATCTCAACTGGGAGCAAAAATCTTGCACGTTTTATTAAAGTAATAATATTTGTTTTCTTGTTCTTTTCAGAGTACAGAATGTTCAACTTGTTCCAATATCAAGACGACTGACTTGTTTACAGCCCCGATGTCGGAAGGAAATATTCTGATTTCTTCCTCTGTGATCTTTGGGACTCCATTCGTGCAAGTGCAAAGTAAGAAGAATCTTTCATTCGTGGAAGGGGGAGTGAGGATTGAACTTTGGTGGCTGTGTGGGACGATTAGGATTTATTCGGCTTACGAACCAATCTGTATTTATAGATTTATTTTTTCAATACAAGTGTTTCGTAGTAGTGGCTAGGACTTACGTTTTCTCAAAGTGACATTAGTCTGCCAATATATTATTGGAATTGAAAGAGAGTTATTTATTAATCGTCGTATATACACAGACAGCACCACCGCCACCAACCACCGGGACAAGTCAGTTGCCCACAGAAAGAAAATATTTACGTAGGATGGAGTCGTACGACTTGTGGTCTCAACCTTATTCGATTGGAGAAGTTGTCTGGGGAATGGTGTTGCTCGTTGGGATCTTTGCTGTCAATATTGGTGTTTTGTGTGTTGTGGGACAAAGTCGAGAGCTTTGGAAACCAAGACATTTGTGGATGGCTTGTTTGTGTATTACCGATCTCTTCGTTGGAACTCACAAAGGACTTGAGTTACTTTTATTGATTGCTCCTCAAAGAGAACTTTGCGTTTTGCAAAGAGCAACGCTGGGCATTCCCTACGTTGTCAATATGCTTCTCCTCACTTTGTTGTCTCTCGATCGCTTCGTGGCAGTGCGATACCCGTTTTTCTACTCTTCCTCCATTTCTAACAAACACGTAAGTCAAGTCTCGTTCAAACTGAATTTCATCATTATCAATCTTCTACAGTGTCTGGTTTCTCAGAGCTACATATCTTCAATCTTTTAGACACCGCAAATCGTCCATGTAGGTAGATGTGTCATAAATTGTGACAGACTTTGCATGAAATTAATTTTCACAGTAATAATCTTCGGAGCATTCATATGTACAGTACAATCAAATAATTATTTCCGTGGTCGTGTCATGATGTCATGAATCATTTAATTTTAAATTGCATGCCGATGATTTACACGATCATAATACAATGTCACATCCTTGCAGTGAGGATGCAATAAATGTGACACTACTATTTCAATGTTCTCATAAAATAGAATAGACAGACCGAAATGAATATTATTTACAACCTGATACGAATTGAAAGTAGTAATGTTCCCCTCAACCCCACGTTCTGCCTGGCCAAGGAAAAACATGAAATACTGAAACAAAATGAAACACTCGCCGACTGAGAATGCAATAAGCAAAGCTAAAAATAAATCTGCACATGAGGCAATCACAAATGTTTTAGTTTCTAAGTTTGCTTTGTCTATATTTTGTGCAGGTAATTTTACACTCTGCATATTCTATTACATATGTAAAAAGCATCAAAAGAATATCATATTATGTATAACAATTACTTAAGAGATTTTTTCCTTTTCATACATTAAATTAGTTTCTCATTGTCATTATTCTAACCTTTGAACTTCTATCGTGTGCGAAGAAAGGTTAATTGTTCTTTTGTATAGGGAATACGTCAATAGAATTCACATAATGTGAGAACATGACAACTTTTTGAATTGCACATGAATGTATAAGATTCCCAACTCCCAACAAATAATAATAATAACTTTGCAAATCATTCGATTACAAAGTTTTTCTTTCCAATGTCGTAATTTCCTAGCCCGCTTGCGTGATTTTTAAGACTTTTTCTATTTATTTCATCATCATTTCATTCATATAATTTCTATTTATCAGTCGAAATCATGTGAGTTGCTTCTGTATTCGTTTCTATGAAATCGAGCTTCACAATACTTACAAAATATAATACTACTTTTCTATGTGGAGATAATGTGGTGAATATGTGGAAAATAAGTGCGATGTAGTGAGATGAGATGCGACGATTAAAGTGCAATTTGATTTTGAAACTGCAAAAATTGTAATAAAACCGCATGATTGATTTATGAAAATATACAAAATGATTTGAAGCGTTAAGTCTGTTGACAGATCAAAGAAACGATATCGCCATGTCTATGTGCAACGTGCAACTGTAAATTTTGTTTGGAGTGGATGTTACTGATTACCATGCATTATTATTTCCTCAAGTGCAAAATTAAGCACCGTTCCTTTTCTCGGTTTAAATTTTGCTCATATTATTATCTGCATCCAGGTGACAAGGACATGTTGAAATTAAATGTGGTGAAGTATTCACTAATAATATACAGTTAGCATATTATGAACTAATTAAATAGCTTAACATGTACAACTTATGTAGATGCATACAATTCATACAAATAGTGAGATAAATAGTTCCAACTGAAAACTCTAGGTGCATAATACAAAATGACTGTAATAAAGTATTTGGACAACGATGATTTAGAGTTAAGAATACTTTTGTTGGTAACCTTTTAATTGAATTTAATTATTTTGTTCACAGGTTGTGATTGGATTTCTTATCGTTTTGGTGGGAGGAAGTTCCCTAGCAGCAGCATCAGTGACTCTTGGTCTTCGTGACCCAATATGTCGCGCCCAGAGCCTTCAACTGGTGTACCTGACCATTGTACTGACTATCTGCTCGATTCTCACACTTTTATTCAACAGTTCTGTTCTGAGAATAGCAAAAAAGCAATTGAATGCCATATACGCACACGAACCCTCTTTAGGAGGCAGAAGAGTTTCTGTCGTGTGCACCAACTGCGGATATAAAAATGAAACTTTCGTCAACTCGATTTTGCCTGTAGCTTCCACGGGAACTAATAGCAGTCCAGTTCCTCAACTGGCTTCCGAAGCTGCTGAAAATAACAGTCCTTTAAAAACCTTACAAGTAGCAAATGTTCTGCCCGCATTAACAGATGCAGTAGTTCTGGGTCCGGTGGATATACAAGATCTAGAGCGGGACATGAACAGATATAACACAGACATGAATAATATCAACGAACAACTAATTATTCCTTGTTTCAACAATATGAACATGAACATCGCAAACGCCAACAACACAATGATGAATTTTGGAGACGTTAGTTCCTCAATGGATGAGCCAACAACTCCACTTGTAAGAACTTTATCTCTCCCGACAATTCCTGACAGTTTGACGGTTCCAATTTCGGTGGTAGTGCAGCCAGACCCTTCCGTCCCCCCGGCAGTTGTTGTGGCCAACGTGACAGCTGATCTTGCCAATGGAAAGGCTCCATCCTTGTCTCAACTCGACAGTTTTGAACAATCTCATATTCCAATTGGTGGTGGACACACGTTACCCAGGAGCAGATCTCTTGTAACTTGTCGCTCTCATCCTATAATGCCGCCAAACCACAATCATCATGTCCCCAGATTGCAGCTTTTTAGAAATCTTCATTTTGCAAGAACGCACATGTTCCATGTAATTCATTAACACGTTTTCCATCTTTATGATAATTTCAAATGATGCATTTTTATTTGAGATTAAGATGTGTAACTTAAATTGTGATTAATTTCAGGTTGGAAGACTGTTCCCTTCAATCCGTTTTGCAAGAACTGTTCTGTTAATTATGATACCTATGTGGGTATTTATTCTTCCTATTGTCACAATCATTCCATTGCATCGAGGTTGCGAAGATGGGAACAAAGCTGAACTGGACTGTGAACTTGTTGGTACTCTTTGGAGATATTTAGTAATTCACATGAGATCTGTATTACCTCTTCAAGCTATTCTCGATACCATGATTTATGCCTGTGGTTCCAAGGAATTCAGACAAGCTCTAATGAAAATTGTAAAACGCTTCCAAAGACCCAAGTAAATTGTACTAATTGTTAAATAGCTAGGTAATACTGTATGACGCTAAACATGTGAAAATAGTAAGTAGTATTTATATATCCTGTTTGTGTACAAAAATGTGAATTATTATCACGAAATCTTTGTTTGTAATATTTTATTTGTTTGATTTGTTTTTAATGTTAAATGATGATTTGCGATGAATGCTATTTAATTTTGTTGTAAGTGCTATTTATGTAAGATATACGTATGATTGCACAACCAAAATGGCAGCTGCATCTGGCACTGACAGTAATTATAATTAAGAGCACTGTTAATTAATATTAAATGTTATTTACAAGGATTTTAAAAAATGATGTGCCGCGTGTAAATACTACTTTCGTAAACACTTTACCCGTTTTTGACTCAATTGATAAAAATTCAATTTTTTAAGTTGTTTCTCCTCCTAAGTGACATCTTGGGTACGCCCTTGAGCACAGGAGATATTCAGAGAGTATAAGATTACTGATTGCCACTGCAAACTGCGAAATATGACATTAAACATATTAAACAATCCCTAACTAAAATAGTTTCAAAAATTATATAATCTATATCAAATTTTCAGTCAAGTGTTCTCAAGTTGTTCATACTGATTTGGTTTTATAAGGTGTGAAATTAGAATTTATGAGGTTGTGTCAAACAATGATGTAAAATCAACTCACTCATCTTCAGCTCAAATACCATTTTTGTATTAAATTGTTTATAGATATAAAAAGTCTGTATTATACCTATCTAAATATTATTAATGCACTCTGCTCTCGACATTAATAAAAGTGATGATTT
Source organism: Pogonognathellus flavescens (assembly GCA_019776165.1). NCBI lineage: Eukaryota > Metazoa > Arthropoda > Collembola > Entomobryomorpha > Tomoceridae > Pogonognathellus > Pogonognathellus flavescens. The sequence goes on along the minus strand of JABASD010000289.1, from coordinate 34,213 downwards.
GTCTCACATTATTATTACCTCGCTTCTATTTATACAGTTGATAACATCAGCATTAGGTTGACCTTTAAAAACCTTATGAACTATTTTCAAAATCGTCCTGTAAAAGACAAAACGGTTTTATGTACATATACTAACATTTTGTTGGTCAGAATTGCAAACCTATAACTTTGGTCATAGTCATGCCAGGAGTTTCATATACCGAGATTTTTAACCTGGTGCTCAGTTCATTTGGTAACAAATCAAAAACTGTTTTTTCCTTCCAATATTATTGACAAAAATGGAAATTATGTTGCAGTACCTAAAACAGAATTCATAATTACAAGAATACAAGTAACTATCGTAATTTTATCAGAGGCCATGGCCATGACCATCGACAAGGGGCGCTAGAGGTTTAAAAGCGCCACCAGATTATCACTAGACAAGCCATACATTTGTCCCTTCCTTTCAATCACAGAGAAGTAACGAATTTGTTTTGTAAAAATAATTAAAATTGGTAAATTTTAACCTAGATACTCAAAAATATTCCCCGCTGCACGCGGATACAGACATTTTTAGCATGCACCAACTTAAAAACTGTTCAGTCTCATCCTCACCCCTCCCATAAATTGCAATCCTAGATATGTGTCTGCATACATCAAATCATCCGAATCCGAATCATCATCAAATATTTCCGAATGTAAATTGACGTTGTTTTATTACTTTTCTGCAGATTCATCTTCGTTCTGATGGTCAGTGCCGTGGTCATTCTTCTAATGCACTACTCTAATTTAAGTCAAATTCGTTAAAAATATTATTGCTCAAGTGCTTCTCAGGTTATTTAAGTGGCGAAGAAAATCAAGTAGAATATTAATCATAACGATATAAAATCCCAAAACAAGTTACTTGAGCTGTACAGAAAGAAACGTTTTTACGGGATGTTGTGCTTGATTCCATGAAAGATTTAAATTAGACGAAGAGTCTATAATAATTATTTGTTAAACATCACTGTTATTTTTAACCACTGTACTTGAAGAAATCATGGGTGATCATGTTATTGACGGTTAAGGTCGCACTACTCGTGGTCGAAAATCAAAATAGTCATTGTAGAAATGTCACCGATTGGATGATGACAGAAAACGATACTCAACAAGCGGCTGTGTCAGCTCATGTCGCTGCCACAGCTGCTGCCGCAGCTCAGGACATGCAAGTGAACCATTCGTCCTATTTTTTAAGTCGAAGGCAAACAAATTTGTAAGCCGAGTCGATAATCGAGTTCATGTCTTATTTTTGCAACTAACAATAAAGACAATAATAATATGAGAATGATGACATTTGTATTAACCTTGATTTGATCTGATTGTTTTTTAAGAAAGTTTTTGTTGTTGTGGAGATGGAGAGAGAAAGCAAATCAGCTATGAAAACTGATTTCGATTTGGGTGCAAAAAATCTCAGTGGAAATATTGGCCTGGACTTTGGAGAGTATGTAGAGTCTAAAGCTCGAGGATTTAAGTAAACTAATTTGATGAAGAATTCTTAGTCCAGTCAGGTGACACGACAATTCATGATAGGACCACCAGGGTACTAAAAAGCAATAAGCAATGCTTTTTTGCTTATTTTTATCTTTTAAACCTTTTTTAATTGTTCCTCGATCAAAAAATTTGCCGTTTCGTGAAACGCATAAAAGTAAAAAAACTTTTTTTCTAACTTTGTTGGAAGACTTTCCTTTTTTCAAACAGTTACCTTTTTTAGAGAAATTTTAAAAAAAGGCATGCCTTTTTTGTTCCCTGAGGACCACAAAATAAATAAACCATTTGTAACAGTCCAAAAAAGTAACGAAGGAAACAGTGACATTGCTTTGAGTCCTCAGCATACAGACTACATCAAACTACATGCCATTGCAACAATTGGGATTTATAAAAATTAAAATAATATTCAAACACTGTCGATCTCCCAATTTAAAAGTTGGCGGCCTTCGCTTTAAAATATCAATGAAATTCACAGAACACTATTTATAATCCATTGAACATTTGAGGCTGTACCCAAACCGTATTATTTTTAAAATGTCAAAGGTCATGAACGAGTTGACCGATGGACCCCATCTTCGAACTTAGCCTTACATACGTCCTCACTAGTAAATGTGCCTTTGATCCACATATCTCAAACCGTTCTCAAGTTATCGTGGTGAAGGACGGACAGATTTGGTCTTTACATAAAGTAACTTCGTTACTTAATAACCAATGCATGCAGTTTGTCATTTAAATATTATGTATTTAAGAAGCATTGATGAAGAGAGCTGGTAATTAGCGCTTCGGTGATTAATAAAACCAAACCATGAGAACTGAAGACCCATGAGGAGTTCATGTGATTTGAGGCTGCCACCGTGCCACCTCTACCGTCCATTTGTCATGAATTCTCAAATATTTATTTTGTAACAGAATAATAATAATATTATTATTTTCTTCTTCCCCATTTATATCATTGCTGTGATAGTGATGATGAGATTATTAATTAGGTACTATCAGTTATTGTAATATTTGTATCATCAACAGTTTTCATGTGTAAACTGTTTTCGATGCTTTCGCTTTCCATGGCGGATAATGATGATATTATTATAGTCCAGCGTGCATAATCCTCGCGTGTACCTTCAGCACGTTAAAATAATTTTCTATCACCCTTCACTTGTACCACAAATATATCAGAACCATTAAATATTTAACCTTTGTAATTATTTTGCGTGCTCTACCTATAGATACTAATATCTAATCTACTGCGTATTATAATACGAGAATTTCTATTACCTTTGGAACAATTAATGATATACCACACCCACAAACTTATTTATATCAACCCATACCATTTACTAGTATTTATTACCATTATTTTTTCTCCTTAAAATTTCCTCTTTCAAAAGAAAAAAATGGAATAATTGCCCAAGAAAGGTTGATAATTGGATCGTATATAGTTTATAGTTGATTAGTGATGAGTTTATTTTGACACCTGTATGGAACAGCCTAGTGCTGAATTGTGTTGTCAATCAAATAAAGTCATCAAATCAAATCAAAAACATTAAAGTCTGGCCGGGCTTAAAATGATTTAAAGGATTACAAAGCATGTTATAGAAAATATAAAAAGTTTTGCCGTTTTGTAATAAACCATGTGTCATCATTTTTGTTATAGTTGACTTTTTTCTTAATGATGAGTATATCTGTTCTGTATAAATGACTGTTATAGTGTCAGCTCTTCTTGGAATAATTATTGCTGACTTTTGAGAATAGCTTGATGGCTAAATGATTCATTTGTCACAAAAATAATACGTAATACGATTCAAGGGCGTACCTACGTTTGAGCTCAGCGGATTCCGGAAAAAATGTCCGGTTATGGGGCAAAATTTGCGGCCTTTGGCAGCAAATCTCTGAACAAACCTCTGAGCCCCCTCGCCCAGGCGACTCGAGCCCCATTAAAAATTTCTAGATACACCCTTGATACGATTATCTTATTAATTTGTGTAACCATCGCTCTATCCATGTTAAAAGAAGCGTCCTGCAAACTTTAGTTGAGTCTGTGTCTCACGTAGTCTCACTGTTCAACCAATCTCATTGCATTATTGATCCTCTTCTTATTTTTTTGTATAATATTATGTACCTTGTTCGTTCACCGTCATTCTCCCTTCTCATACTCCCGTTCTGTAATTTTTCCTAGCAGCTGATTTACAATTGTAGCTGCTGCTACTTAAGTTGATTCATTCCAAAGAACCCAGAAAGACAGTCCCAAGTCCCAATTGACTTTATGATAGGTTGGTTGGTTTCTCTTTACATTTTGTACAGCATAATTAGTCATTGAGTCATCCATCCAAGTTCAAATAATATAATTATAAATAATAATAACACAGCATTTATAAGATTTATATTATACACATAGCTGATAACAACTTGTACAATATAGAATATACTGTGCCTCCTCTACCATTTATATTTTACTATTCAGTTTTGACTACGTGCGCATTCTTATTTACATTTATCTGTATAATGTGTAATCTGTTTTTAATACATTAATCGCAGCCGCAGCAGTATTTGATCAATTCTATTTTGATAACAAAAAGTAAAGGACGACAACGATGAATTATGCAGTCACGTTGACTTCTTCGCAGTAATAAACTTCTCTGCCTTTTAACTTTGACGACTCTTCCACCATCAGCGGCTCTGTGCAGTTGAGGAGCAGGAGGTTGTTACGGTTGCTACTGTTTTAGTTGTCAAATTTAATAGTGCAACAATTATTTCCTGGTCTCTCTGTAATGTCCAACTAAGGCTGCATACTTAAACGTAAACAAGGTAAGAACTAAATAAAAGGTCAATTTTTTATGTTGTGAGTAAACAGAGAGGCTTAAAATATTTAAACATTGTGAATGTGGTAAAATGTGTGCGAGGGCGTAATTAACGGTTTATTGGGCAATTAGGCATGTCAGTTAATCACATTTTTAATGTTTTACAGGAGCCAAGTTTAAAGTTGTTGGAAACACAGTCTTCATTATGGGAACCGACGAGTATGCTTCCACTTCTGGATATCAAGGCGGAAAAGGAAAAAGAGGAGTAGAAGAATCCAATGACAATGAAGACGAACCACAAACAACAAGTGACACTGCCAAGTTGTCACCACCACCTAAAAATCAATCGACTGAAGATGCTCCGGCAATTGAGACTTATTTTACGGATGAAATAATTAATATTCCCGATAATGAAACATATGTATGTGTCGGTCTCAATCATGCCATTAACGAAATTATGTAAAGATAAGAAATGAAAAGTAAATAATAGTTTGTATTAAATAATGTTTGATTTTTTTCAGGGAGTGTTTAGTTTCAGAAAACTATGGGCATTTACAGGACCCGGGTTTTTAATGAGCATCGCGTACTTAGATCCAGGAAATATCGAATCTGATTTGCAGTCAGGCGCCGTTGCAAAATACAAAGTGAGATTTTACATTTTTTATCAATATTGTGAATTCAACGTAATAAATATTTAAAGTGTCAACTTTATAATTATTACTAGATTAGATTTTACTGTTCTTGTAAAAATATTAAATGTCACATTTTATTTAGTGAGGATATTTTTATTTCAGCTTTTATGGGTGCTGATGTGGTCTACCATTATGGGTTTAATTATGCAACGATTAGCAGCCCGGCTTGGAGTTGTCAGCGGAATGCACCTCGCAGAAGCATGCTATAGAAAATATCCTCTCGTTCCAAGAATAATTCTTTGGATCATGATCGAAATTGCTATTATTGGATCTGATATGCAAGAGGTCATAGGCACTGCTACAGCCTTTTATCTTTTATCAAACAAAGCGTAAGTTTAATTTGACCAAATTGCGAAATAATACGTCATTATATGAATATGCATTCAATTTGTAACTGAATTCTACGTTCCTTAACATCGTAGAATTCCTCTGTGGGGAGGCGTGCTCATTACCGTAGCGGATACGTTTACATTTTTATTTCTCGACAAGTATGGTTTGCGAAAACTCGAAGCCTTTTTCGGAACTTTGATAACCGTTATGGCTCTTTCTTTTGGCTACGAGGTACAATTATCATCATTAACAGCTTACAATACAGTTGTTGAAAATATTTAATAATTTTTTATCATTGTTGTGTGTTAATAATTACAGTATATTAAAGTGGCTCCTGATCAAGGCGAAGTTTTAAAGGGAATGTTTATCCCGTGGTGCGCCAACTGTGATAAAAAAGTTCTTTTTCAGGCTGTCGGAGTCGTTGGAGCCGTTATAATGCCCCATAATTTGTATCTTCATTCTGCTCTGGTCAAAGTAAATTATACATTAGAATTTGAAGGATTATTCCTATAGAATTAATTCAATTTAGTGTTTGACATCTTTTATATCTAATTAATTACTTTTAATGATTTTATGAATAGTCACGCGGAGTAGATAGGAAAAATAAGAATGCCGTAGCAGAAGCCAACAAATACTTTTTCATCGAAGCAACAATAGCTCTATTTGTTTCATTTCTGATAAACGTGTTTGTCGTAGCGGTTTTTGCTCATGGAATGTGGGATTCCTCAGGCAACAAAAAAACTAATGCCGACATATTGGAGGAATGCATTGCCAAAAACAACTCTCACTCTGACATTTTCGAGGTTCGTTTATATGCAAATTTCCTTAAATTAAATATGCACTAAAAACATTGAAATGTAAATGAAAAATATTTTCATGTTTCAGAATAATACCGCAATATTCGAGCCTGATATATACAAAGGAGGCGTTTTTCTAGGTTGCGAATATGGAGAAATTGCTATGTACATTTGGGCTATTGGAATACTAGCCGCAGGACAATCAAGCACAATGACTGGAACATATGCAGGCCAGTTTGTTATGGAGGTTATTAAACTCAATATTTGTTTATCTGACAAACTACTTCTTAATGTTAATGATTATGCATATGAAAACAAAATGTATTTGTTAGGGCTTCTTGGATCTGAAATGGGCTCGTTGGAAGCGAGTTTTGCTCACAAGAACAATTGCGATTCTTCCCACGTTTCTAGTTGCGCGCTTTCAACACATCGATGACTTATCAGGAATGAACGATACACTTAATGCTGTTATGAGCCTTCAACTTCCATTTGCGTTATTGCCAATTATTTCTATGACTAGTTCTAAAAATATCATGGGAGATTTCATTAACGGATGGTACGTAGCATAACAAAAATAAAATCGTGAAAAGTCGAGGAATATAAACCATAAAATATAATGTTTTTTTTTACATTTCCAGGTTCAATAAAATTGTGGCCTGTTCGTTGTCTGCAGTTGTTATTGCGATTAATATATATTTCGTATTAACATTTGTGAGTCAAGATTTGCCATCAACGTGGTATGTGTACCTTCTCATTTCAGTGTTTGGAGTTTTGTATCTAACTTTCTGCGTATATTTGATTCTACACGTCATGCTCTCAATGGGTTGCGACACAATAACAAGACAATCGGTACATGTTTATACTGTTTACATTTTATAGATTTCGTCTAAATTTATATAGAGATATCATTATCAATAAATATCATGACTGTTTTTTTGTGTTTATACAGTGGTCAAAATATTTAATTTTAAACCGGGAGCCAAAGATTTTACACAACAGTGGCGGAGACAATTACGGGTATGAAAATAACGAGGAAGAGGAGGTGGAAGGATAGTGTCTTCTCTCCACTCACCCAATCCTTATAACATTATCTGTATTATCTCTTTATCTGTATTAATTTCGCAGAGTACCTACTAATTTGCTTTTATTCATTTTGATTATTTATGCTAATAGGTCTTTAGCCTTGTGCTAGTGCAGCAGTCACTTGTGAATGGTCTCATATGCCTTGATAGCTTAAACCCCAGTCATGTCATGATTCTACTACTATTCTTTTAGTGCTTTGTTTGCTTTCGCCATACTTGTAGTTGACAGCACTTGTGAATAGCAATATTTTAAGTTTTTACTTTATGTGTGTATTCCTGTTTTTTACAATTAGCAAGTTAATATTTTAATAAGGGGCATGCTATCGTGTATCCTAAACACTATTTGTATTTACACAATATTATGAAGTTGTGATACCAACCTGTAGTTTGTCCTTCATTCTTATTACTATTTTATTATATACATACAAATTATCTTCACAAATTCCGATGTTATTACAGTTTCGTCGGAAACTGTTGCCGTTATTATAAAGAAGGTTTTTCTCCCATCGGTGTTGTGGGATTAGTTATTTTATGTATTTATGCAGATGAGTATAAATGTAGTCGATAATGGTTATAGAGCGGCAGCGTTACCCTACAATCAGAAATTATAATATTTTACTTAACGAAATAAAGTTATCAGAACTCTATACCGTTCTGTATACAAATCAGTCGACTAATTCTTATCTTACCTGAACCTATGTAGTGTCACAATATATTTTCATAATACTTACTATTTGTAATATCTGCTGTTTACATCTTAGATGATTTAATGTAAATACACAGTTCCGTTCACAATAGACCATTATGTACATTCATGTGTAACTAGCTATGTAATATGAAATTATATAATTACATAAACTAGAAATGTCGGTTCCTAAACATTCGTAAATGATGTTCAATGCCTTGATAATAAACTAATATTATACTTACGTTTAATGTAAATCTGCTCTACCAAGATTCTTATCAGCAAAGCATGAACAGAAACAGGCACTGTTGATAAATAAAATGGACATGAAAAATAAATTTGACACCCAGTAAGTTAACAGTCGTTGTGCTCTCGGTTTAATCTCACTCAGCCAATGTCAGCTTCAGTCATCTATCAAAACTCACCAGATCAATTGATTGTAGACTTCATTGAAGAAAGTGTAGCCACAACAATAAAAAGTCATTTTTCTTTTTACTTCATTGCACTTGTAGCTTCATCCATTATAAATAACTAAATCCGTTCAAATCAAATTGATCAATCAAATCATGGCTCATAATCCAGAATTTATATTGGCCAAAGGCGAATGTTTCGAGATTTGTCCATATGATGACAACCACATAATAACGTAAGTACAGATTTAAAACAATTCCAATTCTAAAGTCAGTTTGTTGTTAGAGATCATTTTAAAATCATGAAACTTTTTGGCATTTACTTCATAGCATTTTGCACATACTTACTCCAGAAGGCAAAAAATTAAAAAAGTACAAATTAAAGCTGCACAGTTCACAAATTCAAAAAATATTATATAGAAAATTAATAATAATGACTAATTTTAGTAGATTTCACATTCATACATTGATCCTTTTGTAACTACAATCCAACAGGAACCTTCGCATGGACGTTCACATGTTTAAATGTCGACGGGATTATGCCGAAAAATGTGAGAAAGAAGGGAAAACAATTCAGATGCAGCCTTGTCCATACGGGACATGCGGGGAGGTCCCTTCTATTGAAGTAAAATTTCATGCATTGAGATGCTCAGGATTTGTCTCTGGGTGCACCCGTGTCAGATTTGAACCTACTCGTAAGTAATTTTGCAAACCGTTGCAAAATCTAGTACTTATCAATAATTTTGTAGTACATAGTAATTATAAATCATCTAAAAGGAAGTTAAGTGGGCATATTATAAGTAATTCAATTATAAATTAATACGCACGGGGAAAAGAAATAAAGGACACTTACAGGTACTGACTTATACAGACGTGCCTATACCTAACTTTAGGTAGAAATTTTTATGTAGTAGATGATAGTACTTACACAATGAAACCCACATAATACGTAAGTGCATAACGCATACGATATGTTCTGGGGTCAATTGGAAACTCACCAGTGCAGTATTATGTGTTTTGTCATTAATTCAAATTCAATCGGTCAAGATTCTTCGACTGGAAGTTTTTCCTGTAAGTCCATGGTGTTGGCCGTCGGCGTCAGGTCTTCTGTAATTGACAGAGTCATTCCTTCTCTTGCGATAGTCCTATGTGAAGAGCAATCAGTCTATGATGACTATGCAACTATTTTCATTTCTATAGAATAGAAAATTATCATAATAAGAGTTGAGAATGAGACAAAACAGATATGGATGTAGGTACTCATTATTTATTATATCTGTACTGTAGTTAGCACCATACGTTACTTTTCTCACAGATTTGTATATGTACTGCACTGACCATTTAGGTAAAACCCTGCGTTTCATCCAATGAAACACGATGAACTTTAAAGCTAAATGCTAATGATAAGCAATACCTCCGTAATTATGAATAATATGGATAGCTATTGCATGCAAACCCGTGGATTCATTTGAAATAATATCAAACAAAGAGACGTTTAATAACAAAAACATTGTTAATATAACATGTATGTGCATATGCATATTATTATTCACATTGAAAAATAATAAAGCGTTAGCTAATATTAATGTCGTTTCATTTACACAGATGAGACTAGGTTTTTGGATCCGGCACGCCTTCGGTTTAAAACACCAGCTAAGTTTTTGAATGCGTCTATAGAACAGAAGCCTGGTGAAACAAAAACTATGCCTGAAAGAAAAATTATTGCTACTGTTGAAGATGAATACGAATGGGAAAAAGACGCTAATGGGTACGAACCTGGCTACAACCCGGCAGACAAACTTAGAAGGGAAGGAACTCTCATGTAAGATTCAATATTATCCTAACAAAATACTAACGATAAGACAAAACGATAAGATAACGCATTGGTTTTAAAATGCGTAGTATTGCATAATTACTACTGCCCAGAAATTTTTAATCTTTACCTTGGTTTACAATGGTATATCAAAATTAATGTTATATTTTTTCTTTAAAATCTATCTAAAATATATAATACTGAAAAGAGAATTCTCTTCCAGTACTTTCTCTAAATTTCAGTACTAAATTTCATAAGAATTTAATCATTATTTACTGAGCCTTTGTCTCTAATGAAGTATTATGTTTTTATTAAAAGAACACCGAGAGGATTATCAAGGGCTGCCAGAAAAGAAGTTCATAGACGCAACTTACAACGAGTAGCAGAATTAGCATTATCGAAACCCCAGGAGGAAATAAGAGCTCGACACGAATATATTAGCAATCGTGATTTTTTAGATGATGATGAAATGTTTTGAACTAGTATTATTCGCTGTATGGGATTTTCCGATTCAGATTACTTTGTCCTATGACCATTGCCCACTCCTAGTAATGTTGTATTCCATGTCCTACCTATTTAGATGCTCATATAATTATATATATATCTATAATTAATTACATTATTTGTTATTTATTATTTTACTACTGAACTGAAATGAATTTTACAACGAGAATTTATATATTATTCAACTAGTCAATTGTATTAATATTATTAGATACTTCTTTCTGTACCAAATAGCAAGTGAGACAAACATAATATGAAATTGGATCTTTGGCATCGACCAGGCTATAATTGGCATTATAATGGTTTCACGCCATACGAGTAGGGTAATAAATAATGCTTTACAATGAATTAATTTCTTACACTGCCAATATTCAAGTACAACATTAATGATGTCACTGCCACTGCTAACAACTAAATATAATTATTTATACTGCATTGCCAAAATAAATTTAGTTATCATATTTTCTACAAATAGAATGATGAACTGGAGAGACAGACAGGAAAGCAATTCACAAGAAGATCTCTCTCTCTGTTTGATCTTAATAAATGATGCTTTCTTTCACGAAAATTCAGCTTTGAATGCATGCGTGAAACGTGACTATTAACCGAATGCTTTAGCGTTATTAAGTAATTGGGTTAGCTATTAGAATGGACTAGATTTTTATTTTTTACGTTGTCTGAATCATTTGACATTTATTTAGAAGCTACAAACTGTATTATTCGCAATAGTTAGCATTTTTTAAACAACTATTATCCATTAGAAATGTTTGTACTAAATGAAGTAACAATATCGAGTGTGATTTTCAATAGCGTTAAAATGTAATGAATTATGCTAATTTTGTAAAAAATAATTGATAAATAAACAGAATGTACAAACAAACCAAGTCTAAAAAAGCTAAAAAATTCCTTGTCATTTGTTCATTCCATTGTGCATAATTAATAGGTCTTATCTTACAATTAGTGATTTCAGACAGCTTTTATTCATTACTTCACATTTTTACAATGCGCATATAAATACGAATTGAATATTCTGCTACTTTCATATAGGAAAACCTTGTTAGGGAAACAAAAAATGAGTGAGACTTTGCTGACTGATCATATTATTCGCATTCACATCTTATGTACGAACATAGTAGTACGACACTAAGATGAGACTATGGAAGACGTATTTATTATGATGTAGGGCTGTGGTTGATGTACTGCAGAAATTATTGAGGGAGTTTTTATTTGTTGAACTTTTGGCGAGCTTACTTGACTAACTTTAGCAAAGTACAGGGTCGCAGCTAAAAACAGAAAGTTTTCAACTTTGAATTTGCAAACTTACAACCGAATGTCTTTATAATAGTAAATATACCTGCTAGCGATCATGGCCATGGCAATCATGGCATTGCAACCTCTAACACCGGTAGACGCCCAAAAACCCCATTTTGAAGTATTTAAGTAAAATCAATCTGATTCTGTTTTTTATGTAATAATCAATATGCATGCTTATTTTTACAAAATCTTTCTTTTATTACTCCCATAATTTCCTCCACCGTTTCTGTGACCACATGGCAGGAGGCCATGGACTCCATGTAAATACCAGAAAAAGCCAATTTTCATTTAATTAATTTTGTTATTTTTCAAAGATGGACATACGCATGCATATATTATTTGATGAAGAATGTATTCATGCCGTAATAGCAAATTATGCTATTTTAGCGTAATTTCGTTTTTAAACCAGTCAAAAAATAAATAGAGAATCCAATCCGGCACTCAAGAAGGCACATATCCACATGAATATTTTAAGTTTAACAATTAGGACCATAAGTAATAAACCAACAATAAGAAAGAAACAATAATATGATACATTATTTGAAACCTGAATCATGTATTATGATTTTGTATGTGCTCGTAATTAAAATTTTTGTCGAAAATTAATTTGGAAAATGCCCACTTCCTTAGCAACTACCTTGTACTCTCATATTTTCTTGTTCATAAGATCTCAGAACATTACTAACATAGCGGGACAAAACACACAACAACACAAAGTTGAATTTAACCCTAAAGTTACACATTGAAATTCATCGGTTGTGTTTTGTGTAATTCTAATTTGAACTTCAAACTGTCAGTTCACAATTATTGTGCTTTTTTACTAGTCCGTCCACTGTCAACTGCCAACCTACCAGGGAAAATTAATGAGCAGTCGAAGTACAAAGTAAGACACGATTGAATTTACATTATTTTGATAAATTTAATTAATGATTAATCCAAAGTCAACATTTGCTCGTATTTTCCACATTTTACATCATATTATTATCAACCATTAAGGAACGAGCTCATAATTTTCCATTAACAATTATTTATAGTTGCAGCTGGTTTCAGATTTAAAATTCTTATATGATATGTTAACAATGACTTACATTTCTCATTCTCAATTCTCATTTGATTGAAACTAATAATAATAATAATAATGCAATTAAATTGTAGATGTAAGTGTTGAGAATCAATTTGTAAAATGAAAGTATCAGCTGTCCGCTTATACAGTATTTTATTTTTGAATAATTTGAAAATTGTAGACAAAACGTAAAAACTGGAGAGTGGTTTTATAAAGAATTGTTAAGCTTATTATAATAAATCACCAAAGCATGAACATCATTTACATTTTTGTTACTGTGACTGTCAGCTGAGAAAGAGAGAAAGCCGGGTTGAGATATTGAGAATTGAGAATCAAATTACAATACAATTGGGCTAATAACTGATTATTTTTTATTCAGCGGAGACTGGAAGACCGAATACTTTCATACTTAAAGTTCTCATCCGGTTGTTAGCTGATTATTATATTGTGTGTCAACGTTTTCCCGTGAAGCAAAAATATCTGTCAATCCGAAAGCAACATACAATTTCAAAATGAATTTGAAGGAAAAGCCGATGGAGGTATTTTATTATTATTATCGTACTTTCAACATTTTACCATTATAATTGTATCGAAGTACGTTTGAAATATATTTTGAATGATAAAACTGTATAATAACTTTTACAGAGCCTGGCGGAAAGATTTCGATGTTTGATTTGTATGAAAAAGCTGCGTGGTGCTCACAAGTGCCCACATTGTTCTAAACCTTATTGTTATCCATGTATTCACCGTTGGTTAACAGAAAATAGCGCCCAGTGTCCCCATTGTCGAGCTCTATTACATATTGAAGAAGTTGTCAATTGCCGTCGGGCGGAAGAAGCTAGAAAACAATTTGAATCATATACGGATACTGAGAGGTAAAAATCTGATTTTCAGTTTTTTGTAAAAAATTGTGATATCAAATCATAAATCAAACGTTTTGTATTTTCAGATGTAGTACTGATTTAGGGGAAGAGCCATCGGTGTACAGCATCTTTACTGCAGCAGGTGCAGCACTACTGCATTTCTTACTTGTTATTTTATTTAACTACTAGGTTTTAATTGGCATTAATGGTTTCACTCCACATGCATGCGTAGGGTAATAAATAAACCGTTACAAACTAACGTAGTAAGAAAGTACCGTCTAATTTTTGAAAGTAGTATTTATTTTAAAATCTATAATAACAAAAACTACAAAATCCATCCATTCCTACTACTACCAGCCCGTTCCAGTCTCATGCACTGTCTCACTACTGTACTAAAAACCCGTTCCTGTCCCACCATTGTACTACCAACCCGATCCATTTTGTGCACAGACGACAGACGGACGGATAGGCAAACATCAT